>VWZO01018880.1:0-16717 GCA_013396975.1 Bucco capensis | reverse complement strand
CACAAGGGATTTTCAGACTGTTCACATGCTGCAAGCTCATCCAGTGTGATACTGAGCCCCTCAGCTGCAGAGGGAAGTGAGAGCTTGCTTTACTGAGACACTGAGCAAGTGACATTTCATAGCTATCTGGATTTAGGGCTTTAAAAAATTAACTCTCAGTTTTGCCTTGTCAGAATACATGATCTAGCTGTTTTTGTTAAACAAGGAAGTAGTTGGACAGGAGGTTTGAGGGTCAGAGAGATAACTTGCTTCTGTAAATTATATAAGGATGGGCCCTGGCCCTGAGACTGTCTGTAAGTTCAAATTCTGATTAGTTTCACCAACAACATTATCTCCATCTTGCTGCTTTTCAAGGACTAGTAAAGCTCAAAGGTTTACTCTGAACATCCAGGCCATTTAATTCAATTCCCATAAAGAAGCACAAATAGCATCTAGGTATCATAAAGGTGCCAATCACTCAAGCAGACTTGCATGTAAATGTTTTGTGTTTTGTTTTGTTTTCCCCTCAGGGATTTTATTATGATAATGAGATTTAGGAGGAACTGTCCCTGCCATAATTTTGGGCAGAAAAGCTGAGAAGTCTATTTCACCTAAGTTATCATCATGTAAATTCATACAAAGCAATAGGCAAAATTAATTTTTCTTTGCAAAATGGAAGAGAAAGAAGACTCATTTCACTTTGTTTTATCTTACACATTATGGCACCAGGCATTCTAGAAATAGTTAGCACATTATTTCTTCCTCCATTATCATGAGAAATGAAAAGACCAAATGCATGCCATTGAGGATATGCATATGCATCTGTTTCCCAGCTGTTAGTGTGTAAAAATGCTAAGGTACATAGCCAGAAAATGTCCATTTTTTTTTGCAACTGTGAAGATCAAATGAGCTTACTGAAGTTGCTTTTTATTCATATGGTCTGTGAGAGAAAAAAAAAATCAGATTAATCAAAATTAGTGCCCTTAGACAAAAGTGATCCTTGTGAAAGCCACCTTAAACTGTGAAGTTTCCCCTGATTTAAATGCCATTTCATGTGACTGAAGGCAAAATCATAATTCTGCTTTCATACCTCACTGTCTCATCAAGTGTAACATAAAAGCAACTAAAAATACACTTAATAGGCTGAGCTATGTATTCTGCAGGTCAATAATCTTCAAGGATCAAGAGTGAGAGAAAATGCTAAATTATACCCTGTCAATGAGACTCCCTTACTTGCAGCTGCCAAAGTATCTGCAGAGGGTTAGCTCCAATGCCTCAGCTCATCTCGGTTACAAGGGCAGAGCATGACAAGGGAGGCAGATTTGAGAGATCCAAAGGAGAGACTGAAACCAGGAGCCTGCACTGAATACTGAAGCAGTACATAAAAATCTCTCTAACACATGGTGATATGCTCTGTGCCTGCACTGTTGCTGAACTCAGAATTGAAAAGGAACTTTACAAGATGCTCAGTGTAATTTAACCTGGGAACAAACAGCCATGGAGAACCATTCTGAGGGACTCAGACAGAAAAGGGCACGAGCTCTTTGGCAACTGAAGATGGGCAAAGTGCTTCTGACTGCTGCCTAGGTATCCTGAAACAGATGAATATCCAAAATGACACTGTGACTGTGAGCTTTATTAAGAAAATGGTATGCCTTTTGTGCAGATCATTTTCCCATTAAAGGGACAAATAACTTACTCCTGATTTGCTCCTGTTGTGTCCATTCACAGCTGAGCTCTTCTGCATCCATCTTCACAGCAATGCAAAGAAAATCAGAATTCTAACAGCAATGTTTGAGGGTATTTCAGTGCAAATTTAAATAATAAGAATTCCTAACATTCTCAAAGTATCATTTCCCTTTAATCTCAGAAAATACTGGTCCAAAAAAAATCTGTCCAGAGATTCTGAAACAGGTCATCAGACATTTGATCTGTAAATCCTTTCCAAGGAGCTGTAGGAAGTCAAGTATTGTCAGGATTGTGGAGGACAGTAGAAGGTTCTGAATGTTCCTCAGGAATAAAATCCTTTTCTTCAACTTTTAGAATAATTTTTTGGTGATTTTAAGAATGTAGAAAGACATATTTCCTAATTTTGCATTTTCTTAAACAAGCTCTTCAGCTACCATTGTCCTTCTAAGGCAAAATAAAACTGTCATAATTACTCTCCAGTGGAAATGATAACGGGTCTGTCACTGAAAGTGTATTTGGCATGTGAGGAAGTTACTCACCTGAAAAAGAGCATCCTTCAGGACACATTGTCACAGAAATTGTAGAAATAAATACTATCACAGAATACCCAGCTTCAGTGCATTAGAATTAAATTCTCTGTTAATGGACAACACTTAGAAACAAAAATAACATTTCTTTATTCAACATTTGGTGTCTTTGCTCTGTGATTAGGATAGAACTGCAGAGCAGAGAAAAACAGAGAACAGAGGGAGATACATTTTCAGAAATCCTTAATAAAAGAGAAAGCTTTAATGAAAACAACCCCAGAAGTGCCCACAAATGTCCTGGTCCCTCCCTAACAACTGAGGGAGCAAGAGGTCTGCAGTTTAATTTTCCTTTAAAGCAGCCTCGTAATACATCTTAATTCATTCAAAATTATTGCCTAATATCACATGTTCCTGCAAGGCCCCAGGGGAAATGAATGGAGGCTGCAGGGATCATTTCTCTTCTCCTTCCACCAAGAGCCAGTGGCAGAACCCTCTCAGGTACCAGAGATACCAGACACTGAGATAATGCTGGAATGTTCCACAAGTTAAGTGGAATGAAAATAGGAAGGCAGCCCTCTCCCTCTCCTCCCAAACTGCTTTTCTTTTTAGCTAGAATCATCTCAAGGGCTTCTCATAACAAGAGAAGACACAACATTTTCAGATGGAAATGTGATTTTCAAGTTGGCAGTAGAGCTTTAATTAAATGGGAGTGCAAGGAAAGAACCTATCACTGGGAAATAAATAGGCTCGAACAGAAGAAAGCCACTAGTGTGGATAACCAAGGAAATTAAGGGAGAGAAGCAGAAAGAGCAAATGCCATGTGAGACATCTATTACAAAACATCAAGGTCAATGCTACAAGTGGCTGCAGAGACAGCTAAAGTGATAGAGATTGCAGAAATGATCAAGGAAGCAAAGCTCAAACACGAAAGGAAATGAGCAGATTCTTCCTTAGTGCATTCTGCACTGACCTGCCAAAAGGGAATTTTTATCCTTTCAAGAATTGTTATCTGGAAAAAAAACATCACATGGAAGCATATCATAGCTTCTTAGACAATGAATAGACTCAAAATCCAAGCAGCTATAGAAATGCAATTATTTAAATATTCTGCATAAAGTTAGACTCTTTGACTCTTTCTTCAAGCTATGTACTAATGTGAAGAAAAAAAAAGCATTCTGAAGCATCAGACTGGGGACTAACATTTCTCCAAGTGCAGCTCCATCTCTGAACAATTCTACCATTTCCCTTTTTTCTCAAAAACAAATTTCTGGGAAAAATATTTTGGAATTAAGTTAAAACAAGAGTCAGGAACCATAGCGCAGCTAGAGCAAGAGCTTCCCTGGCTTCCAGCAGGAATTCAGACACCCTCTGAGCTGTATTGTGCTGGGAAATTTTGTCTCACCATAGGTTCTGACAAGTTGCTTAATGTAATTCTGCTCTATTTTGCTTTCATAATGCTTACCACACTGTTCTGTGCTGCTTTTGTTGGCTTCTAGTTGCTTAGCTACCTTTTCTGTTGCATCTTGCTTCCTGTTTGCTGTTGGTATTCACTTGATTCAGCTAAGTCCAACCCCATGAGCCATGAGTCAGATCCCACACAGACATGTTCTTAAAACTTTGTAGTTCATGTCTCAGATAGGAAGGCATGTTTGGGCACCATATTCAATCTACCAAAATGAATCCTCCACCTATTAATTAATTAATGATTCTCTAGACAATCTACAAACTCAGATATACTCTTGAATAAGAGATTTTTTTGACTCAGAATGTCTATCAATTATTTTGTCTCATTTAAAAGCCCTTCTGTCTGTCTTTGCCTTCAGCCTTCAGCCATCTAGCTTCTACTTTTAGCTCTCAAGCTGTGGTCACAGATTTCTCATTCTTGTATTTGACCCTAAAATTTAACAAGGATTCTCCTTTGAGATAAAAATGAAACACACTAAAACTGGCAAGTCCTGAGTCAGCCCAGTTTTTTTCTTTATCCTAAGGAAAGACTTTCAAAAGAACAATCATATCCCTGCTTCTTTGATTAGAACAATCACTTTCTAAGGAGGATACCATATCTGTGATTCATCATTTTTAGCAAATTTAAAGTGAAGAAAGCAAAAGCAATTAAAGGATGTCTGTTTTTTTTCTTCCAGTGAGTTAAAGTCTATTCTTATAAGATTTATGCACTCATGCTCTAGTTGCACTTTAATCCAAGTGTGAGTTCTCTAAGGATTCAGGAACAGAGCTAAGGCCTATAAATGGTGTTCAGGGGCCTATAATGGGAACTATGAAACTCAGCCTGTGGGAGGAAGGACTAAGGGCTAAAGGAAAGCAGCAGAGCTATTGTGGAAGAACACAGCCTAAATTCCTGACCAGTTCCACAACAAGGTTCAGAATTACAATACAAAAACTGGACAAATACATGAACACTGAGTACTTCTAGCTTGTGCCATCAGTTCCTGTATAAACATGAAAACATTTAGACTAAGGCATAGTGTCAGGAAGTCTTTATTTGATTATCACAGGAAAACTCTCAAAGACTGAACAGATATTTTGAATCAAGTGTCTTTTTCAAGACTAAATTTATATGGGTCCAAGAAAAATAACATTTTCCATTGGTTGTCATCATCTCTATTTTTTGCCATGTAAATGCAAAGAATCATGTGGTCATTTAAACTATGCTGGTCAACACTTTCTCAGGCAAAAAAATTACTGCTCAACTACAGCAAATTATACATTGATTTTAGTTCCTTTGAGCCTGTCTTGCTTCAGTGGGATGTATTTAGCGAATGTAGGAAAGGAATACAAATACAGGGAGCTTGGAATGGAAGAGTCACTGAGCAGTGATGACAGAGGCAGCCTTTCATATTTGCTTGGAATATATTTTGTTTCTTACTACCCTTTGAAGAAAAACTATTTGTTTCTTTCACTGGAGTCTCAGATAGTCATACAAAATAAATCTACACCTGCTTATATAGATGTGGTACTTAGGGACATGGTTTAGTGGCATGATGGTGAGAGGTAGATGGTTGGACTTGATGATCTCAGAGATATTTTCCAACCTTAGTGATTCTGTGATCCTTCCCAGAAGCAAATCCTTTGGCTACTGTGAAAAGGAATATTGTGAGATTATAATCAGTTCCTAACAAATCTTCCCACTCCCATTTTAGTGTTGGGCTTCTAAGTTTTGCTACTTGCTGTAATGATGCTTTATTTATTATAAATGCTCTTAGCCATTGCAATAATACAAAAAACACTTTCCAGAACCATAGGCAGGGTCAGATTCATCTCCTGCTTCAACAAATTCCACACCTATGGAACTACAATGACTTCACTGAAGTTCTTCCAGGTTTATATGAGCCTACTGGAAAGAAAATGAAGATCCAGCACCACTCTCTCAAGCAATATTAGACCCATCATTGATAACAGAAATAAGATCAGGATGAAGATAAATCAGGAATACAGATTACATTACTGAGGTGAAGACCTCTAAATGAGCAATCTTAAAAGGAAATGTGGGAATTAGTTTTCTAAATGCATAAATTAACCTGGGCAATACTGTAATAAAAGCCTTGGTAAGAAGTGTGCTACAGCCTTGTATTCAACCTATGTCCATTTGAAAGGTTGTCCTGTTAACTCTTAGTTAACATCATGGCATCCTAGAGGGTTAATGCCATTTATTTGCCATGTGTCCATGCCTGTTTCTTTATGCATGGACCATTCTTTGTGGTCTTCTCCTTGTCTTTTTTCCCTAGTTCTCTCATCAATATTAAACTGCTTTTTGTGATATTGACAAGGAATATGAGTCACTCCCTGAGCAATGACAAAGGGACATCTTTTCATTAGCCATCACATGGCTGAAACACTTGCCACAATTATTAGGAGACTGGACAGTATCTTCATTGAAATAAAGAGCAAAATCATTCTAATGATTTCAGAATATTTAATCCTTTCTTAAGGCCCATGAGGTCATCTGTCACATACGGTGAACACTTCACAGTAAACTCAAGCTTGTAAAAAATGACTCATCATTCCGAGGAAATCAAAGGAAATATTTCAACAGTCAAACATCTCAGCAGGGAAAACTGGAGCAAAAAGCTACTGAGAGAGAACACTTTACACAGAAAGAAGATAACATGTTTTGGCAGATTAGGACTCTAATTATGTATTTCCTGTGATTTTAGTTTGTTTCTATAAGCAGCTACATAGTTATTTCCAAAATGTTGCTACTAATGCCATCATGAAGTTTCTTCTGCTTATATTGTGTGTTTTATTTTAAGCAATCATTCATGAAATAACTTGCATTAAATTACCCAGATGTAATATTTTGCAAACAGGCAATTAAACTTATGATGAGTGTTCCTAATGAGCTGATCAGCAAGCTAGAATAATTTCAGGAGAAATGAAGCTATGGATATTATAGAAAAGTAATAAAATGCTAGGTGCCAAGATTTTTCTATTTTGTTTTTATTGTTGTTGGTTGGTTGGTTTGTGTTTGTTTTGTTGTTGTGGTGGTGGTGTTTTTTTGCTGCATTTTTTGTTTTGTGTTTAATAAACGTGGCACAGTCAACCAAGAAGGGCAGAAGAGTTTTGTTTAGTGCTTAACCTCTCTTCACTTCTAGTGAGCAAATACAAGTTTTCCAAAGCTCAGAACAGCAATTGTAGTTTAGACTGAACTTTTCTTTACCAAATGGGTTTCTCAGTAGTGAAGAACCATTTGTCTTTGTCAGCTTTGACCCCACTTGTCTTCATTAAGTGCTTTTTTGAGAGAAGTGTTCTATGATTACTTTCAACAAAAAAAGATGAAGTACTAATTTAAATGGCCCTGAATGGTACCCTCAGAAGTTACACTGGTCTCCTGAAAAAAAACCACCCCAAACCTAATAAAGAAAGAACATATTCTACTCTGGCAATTGCTAACCAATAAAAAAAGAAATTAAAAATGACTAAATTAAAACATAGAGAAATCTTCCCTACACTAGTGGTCTTGAAATCTCAGAGAAAAGGAGCAGTATTCAAATACATTTTAAAATGTGGGCAGCCTAATACTATTTTTTATGTTTTGATACCTGGGGTAATTTAAGGAGCCCTTGCTTGTATAAGTTCTACTTGATTAAGCTCTGTTTATCCATGAAGCATGGCAATTTCAAGTTATGTTTCTCAGACATGGCCCTTGAAGCTTTGCTTAAGATTTTAGCTCTAGAGTAATCCTGCTTTATAATGCATTCAGGCCCTCAAGATTGAATGAGGTCAGCAGGGCAGATTAGCACATACTGGATTCATTGCACAAATGTACTGGACTACTTCCATCCTGGCATCAAATGAAGGAAGTTTCCAGGGGTGAGGAATTTAGAAATTTAATAGACTGCAATTCATCTTTTGTGGCTTTTTTCCTAAATACTAAACTTCCATCCTGGTTAGAAGAGTGCTCATAACAGTGTTATTTGTCATGCAAGACAGTTGTTTCTGGAGCTTCTGAAGTCAAGGAACTGGGTTAGGGATGTGCTTGGAGCCAGGGAATGTTGGCATATAATATATTACAGTCTAAAATGTTGGATTTTTTTTTTCTTTGTTTGTTTTTCCCCCATTTTTATTCATTTTTGTTTGTTTTTTTGTTTTGTTTGTTTTACTATGAGCCTAAGAGAGATGAAGCCAGAGCAGAAGACTCAATGTAAAAGCTTTTTTTTGGTGCTGTCCTTCCTTGCCATCTCTCTTTGCCTTTTTGAATATTGATGGCTTTGCAGCGCCACATTTATAATAAGTGTCACATATAAGACTCAGTTTGGCATAGCTGCTCTCTGAGCTGCTTGGTTCAAGCTTCTTTTGACCAGCTTGAACAGTTAATCTTGTTGCAGCCTAAAATTTATATCTAAACCAGCTTTTTAAATTCAAAAAAATTGAATAGAAACAGAACACTGATCATTAGAACAAAATCATCATGTGCAGGATGATAGGAACAATAACAAACTTATTATATATTACATACCCACATCTAAATTTCACTCCAAGCTCATTAGAAACAAACAACCAAGTAAACAAAGTAATAAATAAAGTGCCTCCCTGGAGTCCAGGTGTATGTGTTTGGGGAGATGTAAGCAGCACTTCAGGATCCAGAACATAAGCATTAATGTATCTCAGGGGCAAGTTAGCCTGGATATGTGTTTTGAGCTCTCTCAGATATAGCTTTGAGGACTAAGACACAGCTCTCTCCTCTGCTACTTTAAAGTACTCCAATGGCTCTAAAAATTCAGCTCACAAATGAGCAGGACAGCTAGAAAGAAGCCCTTTAAGGTTTGAGTTACAATTCTGTGGTGTCAAATGGTTGGTGAGGGGGATGTTTGTTCTTTTTCCTCCCTCTTATTGAGTTTTAATTAAAATGAAATATTTACTATGAAACGCAGTTTTCTATACCTATGGATAAGAGTTTTGAATAAAATATGAAGCAGTGAAATGAACTGTAGACACATGGACTGGTTTGTCATTTTAAAATGTTTTATTCATTTCATCTTCAGCACTCTGAGTAGGAATCAGCTTTTTCCCCTGATAGACATAGTCTTGTTCTGTGTCTGCTGCACACTTCCCTTAAAAACTAGGAACCAAAAATCAAAGCCAGAATTAGCAAAGTTCCAACCTCTATGTGCTTTGTGCAGATATCTACCCAAAACTGTAATTTCTTATCCAAATTGACTAAATGCACAGGAAGCCTTAATAAAGAAAACCCTACTCTTTTTTAGGTGTGTTTTGTTTTGGGTTTTCTTTGCACCAGACTGACTTTTCCTGTCTGTTCTAAATTTAGTTCCAGTGAATGAAATAGCTCACCAACCTCTTTGTTTACATAGTGAGGAATCCTTGGAAGAGTCCTTTACTTTTTCTTCCCTTTGATTAAAGCCCAAATCTAACACTCAGCTTACCAAGATCTATTTGTGTCAGCAGCTGGCCTCTCTATCTTGAGAAACATGTTCTTGAATAGTGCCCCAGTCAAGTCATGACAAAAAACAGCTCCAAAAAATAGTGTTAGATTTTCTTAAACTAATTTCTGACAGCCTCAGAAAAGGCTGTTTAGGAAATGGTGAACAGTGACAGTTTCCAAATACCTGTAACCCACTCCTTTCTCATCTCAACTTTCTGTTGGAATTCTATTCAGTTAGTTAGTTATTCCAAAAACAGTCCCCCTTTATTTGTCATTTCATCTCCTAACATAAAAAATCCTGAAGTGGTTCCAGCTGGAGTTTGTCCTGCCCTCTCATTCCATTCTCCTTCAACACAAGAGATTGCACACAGCCTCTAACTCCACACACCAAGAGCACTGAAGAGTTAACACCACTCAAAGGACCAAGTTAATCACTGTTGTACTGAAAAAGACCTCATCGTGCCACATTCTGGGAATTATATATTGGCTATTTTTCCTGCCTAATATTTATCTCCATCACAGATGGCAGAGCTCAGACCTGTCATAGCTCTGACTGCACCTCAGATTTTTCCATGCAGGAAATCAATAAAACTGGTTCATGGAAAGCATCATTCATCAAGCCTAGCTCTGGGATACAACACTGCATCTGATAAAATAACAGTGTTGTCTTATCCTTTAGCTCACTGCCTCTCACATTTGGCACAGAGGATTAATTATGTGCCAGTACCCACCCTTTTCATATGTTTTAACTAGCAACAAGATATTCTGAAGGGGTCCATTTGAATGTTTTGGTTTTAATATACAAGGCCATAATTCTAGCAAAGAACAAAGCTATAAACAATACCTGCAACCATTGCTGGGAGAACAACACAATAGTAAACAAAAGTAAAAATCTGGTGACAAGGAACAGTCATGTGCATGCATTAAAATAATTCTACATTCAGATAGTTCTATTAGTCTTTGAGCATTAAAATGTTAACATGGTGATAATCTATCTCAGATCAATGACTGTGTAATTGCAGAGTCAATGGGAGTACAGTTAAATATTGATAAGTGTCTAAAAGCTCTATCAGGAGATATTGACAGCTGGAGAAATGAATGCAGGCCTGTGCCAAAGGAAGGCTTGACTTGCATTGCTTTGATGGAAAGCAGCACAAGGCTGAGTTTACATCCTTATTACTGCTTAGACATAATGATCGATACAGGCTGCCTCTGCCCTGTCAGCAAGGAGCAGTGAAGATAGCTAGGTGTTATTGCCAGTCTTTTCATCTTTACAATAACCTGGAGATGACCAGCTCAAATCCTGGGAAGGAGAGGGCAAAAGACTTAACAATCCAAAGATTTTTAAAAACCCCCAATTATTTATAAAGCAATATAGGGGAAAAAAAAAGAGTATTTCTGTCCAGAAGGGTCACTGCTAGTTCTACTTAGCATTCTCTTGTGGTTGCAAAGGTAGTCACAGTAGCCTGCAGGAACACTCTCTGGAGCAGCTCTGCTCATACATTATGAATTAAAAGTCCTTTTATTTTGATGGATATGAGCAAAATAGCTCCAAGGAGTTACACTGTCTTCACGATTGCATGAAGTCAAGATGGGTTTTAATTATACCCAAGACTTGGGTTTATGATACTGTTTATCAAAGAAGCCACCAGTTTTGTTCTATGGAAGTGGAGCAGTCACTTCTGTCCTGTCCAACTCATGAGAACTTTGTTTCTTCAATATTGAGCCTTTTGTGTTCCCATTTGCTTAATGAAGTCATTCTGAATACCCTTCACTATTCCTTTTGTACCTAGGAGAAGATGAATAACTAGTGTCTAGATACTAATATTCTTGGAATGAAACACGCTCAATTTTATCTGTAGCCAGCAGCAAAATACACAGGAACAGAGAACTTGTTGTTGGATATTATAGTAAGCTCCATGTAGCACTACCTGTTAAGGGTATGTCAGGAGTGTCATTATAACCTTCCATTTCTTTCATGCAGATAACTTTTTGAAACATTCTCCTTCTCTGGTGATATTTTTTTTTTCTTAGTTTGTGTCAGCTCAGGGGCAAGTTTCAGCTCAAACTGTTCAGTCATTTCACTTTACTGAAAGATTAAGTTTCACCTCCCTCTTAACCCCCTTAATAAATATTAAGGCAGAATTCTGTTCTTGCAGCAACAGCTGATCAAACCTTTCAGGCTAGCCCTCATAGCTCCTTCTGTGCTTCCCCTTTCATGGCTGGCATTCACACACAAAATGGGTGAGGACCACCTTCTTCCAGCTGCTGAAGCCAGCTGCAGAAGATGCCTTCAAGGGGTCAGTCATGGGCACAGAACATGAGGAGACTTGAAGCTGCTGGCAGAGCTTGCTTCAGGAGTTTGTGACATCTGTGATTCTGCAAACATACCCATCCTTTCTGTGGGGCAAGTTTTAAACCCTGCTGCTGAAAAATTGAAGTCCTCACAAGTCCTGTGGGTCTTGCCAACTGAGGATTAGCCTTCCTAAAGTCCTGTCCTTATAATTCTCACTGGTTCACCATGACTCCTCAAAATTAACCATATCATTGGGACTCTATCCTTTTGACTCAGGAGCCTCAAACTCTCTCATTTGCCTCAGAAGTACACAACTACTCCTGGCTTTCTTTGGTATTGTGTTGTTCAGCAAATAAAAGATGAATAGCCCTCAGTGACAGTGATGTTTTAGCTCCCTGAGTCTTAGATGACCTTTGACAAGATGTGCAAGGAAGGGGAAAAATAATTGAACTGAGAACAGCTTGATGCAGAAAATGAAATCCAAGTATGCTGCTTACTGATTAGCAAAATATGTCTTTGCACCTGATAGGGGGAAAAAAAGGAGCATTTTTACAGTTCAGTTTTACTTCTGTCACTTATTTCTTCTGGCAGCTTCAACAATAGGAAAGTCCAGTTTTGCCTGGAGAGTCAGCTATTCTGGGAGGAAAACAACTGACATCCTCTCATCCAGACAACTAGCTGATAAACAGGCTGATACCAAGGCATGGCACATCCTTGTAAAGAGCTGATTTTCTTTTGAGGTTACTGTTAAATTTATGTGGCTAGTCAATTGCAGCACAAAATTGAAAAGTGGCTACCTAAAATTCAAGAACATAGAGTGTATTGATGCAGACAAATGGTACAGGTCTGACAAGCAAACCTTCCTGCCTGTGGACTATCACTTTGTTGCATCTGTGCAGAAGAAAGGCACACAGACATTTGTGCAGCTAAGACTGCACTAGCTTCTTTAAATTCAGAATAGGAATGAGATTATTTTCTCTCTTGAATAGACTCCCCTATCTTCAGCCATTGCCATCCATGAAAAAAAAAATCACTCTAATGGGAAAGAATGTTACTATTTCTAACATGCAGAATGTTTTTTAAATGTCAAGGACTTTTTATATAACACTAAAACCTTAACCTGTATCATGCTACAGACTAGTTTTATTAACTGTGTTTGGATATCAGCACATTACAGGATAGTTTATTATGCTTTAAGTACCATGTTTAAATCCCCATTTTAATTAAAAAAAAAGCCCTTTAGTAGAGGGAACACAGGAATTTAATAGTCCCTAATTTTTTTCCACTTTTCCATGTATAATAAGAAAGCATGTGCTTCTACAGCAGCAAAATCTGAAAGTGCTGCCCTTATTCAGGTAATAGCAGTTTAGACAGATTAACTCGGACTCCCAAAGAGATATAAGTTACATTTCCAGATTAATATAAAAGTTTCAGTGACTTAGAAGATCACAAATCATAGACCCTGAGGGTGAGATGTGGGGCAGGACAGTCCCTTTCCCCATAACAGTCTTTGTGCTTTTAGGGCTAAAAGGAGGTCTCCAGAGGGCTGGGACTGATGGTGCCACAGTAGATAGCTGGGGCAAAATGTCTGTGCTCAGTCAGGTCTCTCCCACCTCTACATTTTTCTAGCTGGTTTCCTCCAGCCAGAGTGCAAGTCCACACTGATTCATTCTGAAGATCCAGTAGACATGAGATTCCTAAAATCAGTGTCAAGATTAAGCACCATAGTACACTGCTTTCTTTTAAAGATAGTGGAAAGGTCATAAGATGTCTGAGATGTCTCTTTCAAAGTGTGGCTCTAGAATGAAACAGAAATGCACCCTGATGCTGCTTCATGTGTTCAGAAAGAAATAAAGATACCTCAAATCTTTTAATAACTCCAGATAAAATACTACAAAATCATACTACTAAAGCACCCATGAAACAAAGTATGACATCCAAACCACATCACTCCTATGCCTCTCCAAATCAATTTGATGTAGCATTTTCAGTGTTGGTCTCAACCAAGAAGTCGGAGAGAACTCTCAGCCATTTCTGTTTCCCAGGATACACTTTGTCTGGGAAAACTAGGGATGAGCATCTCAAAGTTGGCTGATGCTCTCAAAAACCTGAATATGTTTGTTTTTAAAAAGTGTGTAAGAACTCTATTTCTAGCCTTATTTGGAAAGTAACAGCCTGCAGTTCAGTTTCAGATGTTATTGGAATAGCAAACTGATTAACTCAGAGGAGAGCACTAGTTATTTCAGCCAAGCACACTGAGCAGAGCATTTAGTTAAATGAAAAACCTGATGGCCAAAAAAAGAGATGTCAAACTTTGGAGTCTGAAAACTCCTAACATAAGCTTCACATATTAAACAAGAAAGAGTTTTTTAAAATACAAGTTTTAATACTTTCTTACCATTAAAACATGCCTTCTGTAATGCAGGGCAGGCAGCTTAGCCACACTACACCCAACAGCCCAACCTTCTAAAATATTCTGATTTTGGAGCGCCTGATCTTGCAGTGCTAGCACTGCATTAATGCAGTATTTTGAAGCTCAAACTATTTGTATTATTAACTTTCTAGAAGTGGGTCTGTACTCCTTTAGAGGTGTGAGAAAATATTCTATATATACCCCAGTACTCTTGCTAGACCTTTTGCTTTTCAAAGACTGGCTGCAAACCCAAAAGAGGCATGATGCTTTGCTTTACAAGCACAACAGGGAATCTGTTCAATATTTATGACCTTCAGAGGTAAAAAAATGCTCTTTATCAGCTCCTCTTTTGCATTTCTATTCAGCTAAAGTCACCCTACAGGTCAGCTAAAAGACTATCACTAGTGCAGGAGAAATGAGCAGCTATCAGGATAGGGGAAAGCCTGTAAGTGTCAGAGCAGTCTAAGTGGATAGAGGAGAGGATTTGCTTTTACTGGGAAAGACAGAGTCTTTTGAAAATTACTAATAAGGAGTGAATTAATCCGTGTTTTGCACAAAATTATCTACTTTTGCAAAAAAGACAGAGAGGATGAGCTTAAGCTGTGTGATTTTTAAGGAGAATTACAGATGGGAGATTCAATGTTGCAGTCAAGAATACAGCTTGGACCATTTGTCAGACATGTCTTTAATGTCTCTGTTTCACCAGACCTTGGCACACACACCTTCAAAATACATCTAATGCATGTTATATTTCTGACAAAACCACAAAGTCTCCTGTTGTCCCAGAAGAGAGTGAGGTGTACACTTCAGGGGCTGGGTCAGCAGCACATCAGTGATGAAGGACTGTGGAAATACCACTTTTTGCTTACATAGTGCTAAATCCAAGGAGATCCACCCTCCATGGGAACAACCTTTCTTTCATAAACTACACTGGTCTAAATCTCTAACAGGTAAAATCATGCAAAGCAATGTAAAGCTTAGTTGTTGGACATTTTAAAGTTCCCCTGCACAAACAGGTGAGTTTTCAGCATACTAAATCATATGAATGTCCAAACAAAAAGTGGAAAAGCTTCCAGTCCAAAGGGAGGCAGTAGATTCCATTCTTGTCAGGTTCTGCTCAGAAAGTTGAAAAAGGTGATCTTTTTCTTTTGGATTAAAGGATATGCTTTTCACCACAGAGTTAGAAGATGAATTACTGTGTGCATTAATTATTGTTGAGGCCTCACCAGAAATACATCCTTAAAAGCAGTGCTAGGTTTGAGTGGATGCTACTGTCTTTTCTGCCACATATATATACTATCCTAATAGCACTCTGAAGGGTTTCAGATCCATTCCAAGGTCTCCTTTTCAAATCACAGGTCAAGTGAGTGGAATGATTTTCCAGTTTAAAAGCTGGCCATAGGGAAATCAATGCAGTCCCTTTTCAGCAGGCAACATTTGTCATGAGTTTTTACTCACAGTGAGCAGCTCCAGTGTACCTGTACAGTTTTATATAGATAAAAGAAGGAGCAGACAGAAGGCTCCATAGACAGCACTATGCTAGAAAAGGTTTTAAATATTCCAGGAAAACCCTGTCTTAGCAAATCTCTTGTTAATTGGAAATGAAAATTCAGATTATTACCTCATCATCACTCCTCTAATGTTTTTAAACAAGATAAATCTGTTCCATGTCTCAGCACAAAAAGAAGTAGCTGTCATCTTTTTATTCATCAGACATTTTCTCACAGGGCATATTCAATCATTTATTTCAAGACCTAATAATTTAAGGCTATAAAATTGATTCAAACTAGAGGTCAGTCTACAGGTAGATTTGACTTCACCTATGGAATGCTAATGCATCCAGCTGCACAGGGTTTTTCATGGTAGATTTTGCCATGACTTTGAGCAGAGGCTAAACACAGCATTCCCAAGTTAATGCTAGGCATCCACAGGTAAATCACAGTGACAATGTGTGGCTGAGCTTTAAACTGAGGAGCTTAAAGAAATGTTCACTTCATGAGGGTTTTTATTAGCAGAATAAATAGCAGTTGCTGTTTAAAAGCTGACATGGTGCTATCAGCTTTGTATACTGAAGAACCCTGAGTAAAAAAAAGATTTCTCCTAGTTATTTTCTCTAATAGCACACTAATTCTGTAGAAAGCATGCTGAAAATTGGTGCACTGAATGTCTTGGTGAACTCTATAATTTTCTTTCTGAAAAGCATTGGATTTATTTCATTGAAGTGTTTTCATTATTGGTGGCATAGAAATTTCCCAGTAACAATCCCAACAGACCCTCCCTGGGTACCCACTATGGAGATTAAGATTTTGACAGAGGCAGGTTTCATTGCTGTAGCTGCAGGAGCATGTACACCCTGGTCATGCCACTAGTGATGTGTCACAGAAACAGTGACAGAATCCTCAATTTGGCCTTTTGTTTGGATCTCAAGAAGCAACACACCATGATCCTGCCTGGAACCTCCTGCTGGCATCTGACTGCTTTGGCTTCATCCCCTTTTCCCCCTTACAGACCAATGAATGCTGCTCTGGGAAATTCCAAGATGTATATGCAGATACATGAATCAAGCCAGAAGTCAGCCACACTATTTTAGTACTCACACTGCTGTTGTGAAGGTTTGAAGCCATAACAGAGAAAAGGCATGGTATAAGATGTACTATCTGGTAAAATAGTAACTGATCCAGAGACAGGCAAGAAGCTAAGCTTTTACACAGCCAAAACTAGCTTCCTTAGTTTACTTTTGATAAGTTTGGGGCAGTATCAAGATCTCTCTAATCTGTGGTGTCCCACCATTAAACCATTTTGCTCTCAAATTAGACTAGGCTTATCCTATCTGGTATCAGACTAGCACTTTTCCACACCATAGTGAGTCCTCTGATGCTTCATCATCATCATGGCTAGGCTTGGTGAATGCAGCT
>VWZO01018879.1:8642-23539 GCA_013396975.1 Bucco capensis | reverse complement strand
ACCTCTGACATACTGTGATACTGTAATACTGTGGTAACTGTAGTACAAATATTTACATTAAATAATGATTTCTGTAAGTTAATTGCAAGTTTTAATTATGTTCAAACATTTGAATAAAGGAACTCAACAACTCCAAACATATCACAAATAGAACTTTTGAAAGAGCTGCTATTTACACTGTAGAAAAATTCTTGAACCTTATGATTTTTATCTCTGATCTGAAACAGCTTCTCCAGGAGAAAGCCACAGGAGACAGTGTGAAAGGCTTTACTGAAATGTAGGTAGACAATATCCATAGTCTTTCCCTCTTCCTCTAGGTGAGTCATCTTGTCATAGGAGATCAGGTTGGTCAAGCAAGATTTTGATAGTAAATGGCAGGGGTTTATCATGAAAAGGATTGTGTGCTAAATCCATAAGCCACAGGAATTGAAGTTTAGATGATTATATTCCAGTGAGCTAGGAAATTATTCCCACTTTTGACATAAACAGTTAGCAAACAATTCAGGGACTTTGATATCAACTTGATCAGGAGAAGAAACTGAATCCTGAATCAGATATCTACTACACAAATCTATTAGTTTATTAGAAGTCTTATTTTCTATATCAAAAGACAATTTGAATAAATGAGCCACTTTCCATGTATACAAATTAAACAAAAAAAGGTTTTATTTCTTTTTCCTTTGTCATACAGGTTACCTGCCTTTCATTTGCCTTTAATATAGAAAGTTTAGTCCTATTGACACATTATTTTGGATTTCTAGACTGTAAATACTTTGTAGGATTACTTAACAACAGAAAAGTCTAGACATGGTTTAAAAAACTACTGTTTTCTTTGATAAGTGTAAAAAAGATCCAAGTCCTTTACCTACTTGTAAGTTACTTTAAATTTCTTCCAACTGTAAATGAGTAAAGAATGAAGGACAAAGTATTTCCCTTTTCTGAACTTGGGATATAAACTATAATGTAAAATTGTATCTTAGGCCTCAAATGTTTTATTGGAAGTGCCTGACATTATGGTATCATTTATTTGAAGTCTATAATTCTATTTTTGTAATTATTATTAAACTTTTCTGACATATTATTCTATAATACTCTAAATTGCAGTTATTTATAATAACATATCTTAGATTTGACTACGTTCTCTTTTAAAAAAAGATCTTTATCACAGATGTTACTTGTCTGATAGAACTTGGATGTCACTAATTCACTTTTGCATTACATGAAGACTGTTTTCTTCTTAATTGGAAAATATGACACTGAAGACGTTTTCCATCTTTGATTAATTTTGGAATTACAGAAATGTTATTTATTAATTTATTACATCAGTGTGATTATATTATTTCTTATCTACCTCTTACTATAAAGCAATCTATTTCAACATTTTCATAATATTTATAACATAGTACAAATGCATCCATTTTAAAAATTGTCATTTTGTGTTTCATCATATGTATGCTACCTATTTTAAAATAGTTTTATTAAGGCTATGAGATAATGTTGCTTCTCTCAAGCTTTTAAAATTAAATAATATTTTGTACATATCTATGTTGTACCTACCACACCCTGTGCACACCAGAGTTGTGCTGTGAATTTGCTGTTCAGTGTTTTGCAGAATCAATGTTTTAATGTACAATGGCTTTTATGCGTCTGAATTGAAATATCTGAAAGGAGCTTTAAATAGTGGCAAAATGTTTTTCTGAGCCTTTTTTTTTTTGTTTGTTTCTCTATGAGGGAAACACCCATTAAGAAAATACTACCTGGCACTTCCATTTGGCAAGTGAGTTGCCATGAGTGAACAGCATATACAAATAGCAGAGTTTGTGCACGGTTTTAGCCCAAGCAATCTGCTTAGGGTAGTGCTTTTGAAGATGGTACTAAATGGGCCCATTTCACTGGTTATCCACAAATACAATCCAACTATAACTTCAACAAAGCTCACTAAAAAGCTAAATCACTAAGTCACTAAACAAGGGGCTCAGTCTTTAGAAAGGCTTAAGCACTGCAGCTGGTCAAAACATAGAAGTAAATGTTATTTGAAATTTTCAAAATATATTTACTTAAAGCAAAACACAGATATTATTTTGGTATCACTGCTATATAAGATAGAGTAGAAAAATATTCTTTTTGAAGTAATGAAATAGAAGAATTAAGAATAAATTATCAAAATAGTTACCAATATAGTTACAATTTGTTATCTAAAAGCAAACGATTTTTATTAACATCTTTAGTTCAAATATTTTCTTAATTCACAAAATTTTCACCTTGCAAACTTAACTGATCACCAACTACTTTTTAAAAGTACAATTGAAAAACTGTCCCTAGAATGACATCACTTTCTTTCTTTATTTGAAAATAAATAAATAAATAAAATTGTCTGAGAAGCATATTCTTTTTCTTGGCTTTTATCACAGCTGGAAACAAAGACAAAATGGAAAGTGATTTTTAAAAAATTGCATCATTTCAATTTCCCATTTTTAGGCCTTGTCTGAATTCTGACAGGTTATGTCTATGGAGCTTTCTAGAGGATATGTGAATTGTTTATTATTCTGCTGTGGAGCCCTTCCTCCTCAAAAAGGGAAGGGTCTATCTGTATCTACAAGGATTTTTTTTTATTTTGATTTTCAGAGCTGAGTGTCCCTAGATCTAGTTCAGGAACAAACATAATACTTGTATAAGCTTAAGCAAACCAAAGTCCTTTTATCATTGGTATAAATACAGAAACCTATTCACTTTAACAACCTTTTATTTTGTTTTCTGGTCTGCACTACTGCAGTGCTAAGGTTTCCAAATCAACATTTCCACTGTATTTTTAAATGTAGTTTTTGTAACAACTATATGGAACTGCTATCATTAACAAAAATACACACTGATAAAATAAAAAATGAAATCTTACATGGATATAAAGAACACAGAATGCTTAAAAGGTCTTACTTATAAAGGTAAAGCTGTTATTATGGTCCTCACTGAAACAAAGAATAAAAAACCAAGAGAAAATAAAGATCAAAACTTTCTCAAAGAAGGTTTGATATGTTTAGGTATGGAGTTCGGCATGTCTGCTGAAGGATAGCAACCAATCAAATACTATTAGGCATCAGCAAAAATTTGACAGTACTTTTGAGAGTTTAAGATGTCTTTGCCAAAAATCAAGAAAAAGAGATTAAATCTCTTTAATCTCTAAAAGACTAAATTAAAAGACTTAGACTCTTGTAAAAATTATGTATAAATTAATCTGTAGTTTAACCATCTGTAATGGTTAATTATGTATCAGATTTCAGTGAATGTGTTTTACGCAATCTCAAAATAACATTAATCCTTGCTTGCAGGAGCCATATTTCTTCTGTATAAGCATTTTATTTTTATGTGGTAAATTCTCAAATGTCTAAAAATCCCCAATCCCTCTTCCCAAACTACTGTTTTCCTGTTGTAACCACAAAAAGTTCCGCCAACTTCTAAGCCTGAAATTGGAACCATGTGTGTGGTAACTTTTTTCATTGTTTTCTTTGGGATCCTTCAGAGATTCAGAAATCAAACTGAGCAGATCTGATTCCTTTCAAGTGAAATTCTACCTCCAATCCCCAACAATGATAAACTATTCTCCCATTTTACTGGATATCTACCAATAAATCATTTCTATGTTACCTTCAGTGAGGACCGTGACTGGCAAGAAAGATCATAGCTAGAATCTCCATTTTCATTTGACATCAGTTTCTGTGACGGTTGCATAGTAAGTATACTATAAGTGAAAATGTATTCCAATCTATGATAGCCAATCTTACTTCCTGCTTGATGTTTTTGTATGCTAGAAGGTCAAAACAACATCACCTATATTGTACCATACAGGGGTTTTGTAACCTTTTAATCCTCTTTCTATCCAAAGTTTCTTCTTATTCGTTATCAAGAAGGATGTTGAGGTGCTGGAGAGGGTCCAGAGGAGAGCAACAAGACTGGTGAAGGGGCTGGAGGGGAAGCCATATGAGGAAAGGCTGAGGCAACTGGGACTATTCAGCCTGAGGAAGAGGAGACTCAGGGGGGACCTTATCGCCCTCTACAACTACCTGAAGGGAAATTGTAGTCAGGTAGGGGTTGGGCTCTTCTCCATGGCAGCTAGTGACAGGACAAAAGGCCATGGCTTGAAGTTGAAGCAGGGGAGGGTTAGACTGGACATTAGGAAGCACTTCCTCACGCAGAGGGTGATTGGGCTCTGGAATAGGCTGCCCAGGGAGGTGGTGGAGTCGCCATCCCTGGAGGTGTTTAAGAAAAGATTGGATGTGGCACTGAGTGGCATGGTTTAGATGTTTTGGTGTATTGGGTCATAGGCTGGACTGTGATCCTGGGGGTCTTTTCCAGTCTTGGTGATTCTGTGATTCTGTGACTACAAAATATTCTATGAAGTTCCATATTGGAACTAACATTAACCTACTGTATTAGAGACAAATCATTTAAATTTTTACCATAAACATCAGTGTTTTAACCATGCAAGGAAGACCAAAACATGCTATTTCAGTGATAAATTGTTCCTTTTTAGATCATGAACCTTAATTCCATAAGTTAATTTGTATAAAATTTGTAATTAGGTTTCCTCAAGAGAACAAGTGCATCTCAAATACTTGAAAGTTTTGAGTTTGTTTGGGTTTTATTTTTGTATGTTTGTTTGTTTGTTTCTGATTGATGTATATTTAATCTTGATGTGTTGCTTTACACTACAGGGTGGTTTTTGACTCCAGTACATCTTCTGAATACTCACTGCACTGGAATGTTTATTATTAAAATCTATTATCACCTGAGAAATAAATTGAGGTTTAAAACATATCTTTCTAACTGTAGAATGCAGAGAAGCTAATTCATGTCTTTATCTTTCACAGAATAGACTCCCCTAATATTCTGTTCAGTGATCTGCCAGACAGATTACTAAGTGCCACAACCAAAGGCACAAACACACTCAAGAGTACTTCATGGACGGCAGTGTGACTACATAGTACTTCCCATAAAACAAAGGGAGGAACTTAACATTTTTATGTTGGACTATAAAGGAAAAGCCTGTAGTAACTAGGAATCTCAGTATATCTAGATGCTGCCTTTTCAGTTTTACAAATGTGATTTTCTCACTATGATCAGGCCAAATTCACACAATAAATTCATAGTATCTTATGAAGGAACGACAGGTTTTTCTATACACTACACAAGCAAAGTTCAATTCTTCCCAATGCAATAAACTTGTTTTGTACTGAGTAATTTGTCATAGGAAGGCAAATATAAGATTGCATTAGACATAAAACTGATTTATGAATGTAATCGTAAGTATTTTCATAAAATGAGATTTGCACACATGGAATTTTGAATACTGTCATTGTCATTTAAATTTTTTAAAATAGCAATGATAATATCTTCTCATAAATTAGAACTAGTCGTCACTGACTCATTAACATCATGGATACTTGCTTCAGGAAATTTCTCAAAATAAACAAACATAGATTCCTCTAAATAAAGCTACTAAAATTGACAACAGTTTTTATATTTATTTTATTAATATTTATTATCCATACTAATTTATGAATAATCAGTAGGGAATACTTTATTAATAATATTAATAATTATTTTTGAGAACCAAACAGAATAACTAAACTGAAGATTTTTATTAAAGAACATAACAAATTCAAATAACCTGTTTTCATTTTCAACAAAGCTAAAAATTTGTCTCTTTTAGCTGTTTTTTTCCTTACCAAAATTAGGCTGTTGTCCTTTTTTTATTTTTTTTCGGTGTTGGCACAAAAATAAAAATCCACTCTTAATTCTGTTTTAAATCAGTCTTAAGTGTCTTAAAGTTGTTGGCAAGACAGTTGAATGAGGGAAAATATTTGAGGAACCAAAGATAATTTCTAAGGCTGTTATGAGTGGTCACAACAAAAACATGAATCTGTTGATGATTTAACTCTTCCTTGAGTCTCATGGTAAACAAGATTCAATAAAACTTTTCTAGAGTTGTGTATACTGTTTCCCTGACACTTTTTGAATTCACGAGAAGTTTCGTGCCTTTTGCTAAGTACAGGAAAAAAAAAAAAAGGAGTATGAAATATGAAAGAACTACATATTAGCCTGAGGGAACACACTTTTTTCCTATAAATTATGGGTTTATACAAATTGGTAACAGTACCCATTGTTTTGTCACGGTAGTGTACATTGCTTCCCATGAAATGTAACACAAACTAAGCATAATTTGATTTTTTTTATCATTTTCCTTGTTCTAAATATGTTCCATATACTTTTTCTTGTTGTACAAATATGACCATTTTTGGTGTCCATGCATCACTAATGTTAGGAAGAGCAGAATGAATATTCTAGTGGACTTTGAAGAGAGGCTGCAGAAGGATAATTTGACCATCAAATGTTCTTTTGACTTAGAAGTCTTTCTCATAAGGACTTTGAATTGAAAAATATCTGTCTGCAGACATTTTTCTTTGTAGACTTATTTAAGCCAATGAGAGATAACCCTTAGAAACTATATTGGTGATTTCAATATAATGTGGTTCAAATGATAGTAAAACCCCTTTCCTCTGGTAGACCTACAATCTACCTCAAACATTCCCCCCAGATGTGATGTCTCACATAGAAAGGGGACCATAGTGACTACTGGACTGCTTCAAAAAATAATTGTTTCTATTTGCTGTGACTTTTTTACCTCTCATAACTGCAATGGGAAGAACAATATTAAAAAACTGAAATCAATAATCCAAGGAAGGCGATGTATCTGAAAACTCAGTAGCAGTGTCTTGTGCCACAAAATCTTTTCATTGGAAAGAAATAATAGGTAGGCTCACATTCTAACTAACTTAAATCCATTTGATAAGACATTACAATGAAAGCAGTTTCAGTGAATAGCTGTATCAGTATGTATCACTCCAGTACATCTACAAAAAATGTGGAGGGCCTTTTTACAAGGGCATGTAATGAAAGGACAAGAGATAATGGCTTTAAACTGAAAGAGAGTAGATTTGGATTAAGTGTAAGGAAGAAGTTCTTCACTGTGAGGGTGGTGAGGCACTGGACTAGGTTGTCCAGAGAGACTGTGGGTGCCCCATCCCCAGACGTCTTCAAGAACAATTTGGATGTGGCTTTGAGTAACTTGGTGTAGCAGAAGGAGTCCCTGCCCATGGCAGAGGGGTAACTAGATAACCTTAAAGGTCCCAAGCCAAATCATTCTATAAAATAATAAGGTTCAATCTTGTAAAGCCTATAAAATGTTCTTGTATTCCAGAGCTCTGCAGTCTGTACAATACTCTGCCAGATTCAATAATCTAAGCAGTTAAAATGGTATAGATTTGTTTTAAATCAGACATACAATACAAAAATGTAATAAAGAAGTCCCTGCTGTGTTGCACGCTAGACCATAATGACTTTTAAAACTCAATAGGTGCAATAGTCACCTACTGTATAGTTCCTTAGTCCAATGCACACATATTTCAGATTTGACAAGATTTATAATCTTATGCCCAACCTCATCTAAAATCCACAAAATATTTTCTTAATTTTCTGAATACTTTGAAAGGTTTAACCTAAGAAATACTCTCAACATATAAGATGTGAAGAAGTGTGGCAGGACTAAATCCAGAGAATGCAAGTCCTTTCCTTTCCTTTTTCCTTTCCTTTCCTTTCCTTTCCTTTCCTTTCCTTTCCTTTCCTTTCCTTTCCTTTCCTTTCCTTTCCTTTCCTTTCCTTTCCTTTCCTTTCCTTTCCTTTCCTTTCNAAGAGATAATGGCTTTAAACTGAAAGAGAGTAGATTTGGATTAAGTGTAAGGAAGAAGTTCTTCACTGTGAGGGTGGTGAGGCACTGGACTAGGTTGTCCAGAGAGACTGTGGGTGCCCCATCCCCAGACGTCTTCAAGAACAATTTGGATGTGGCTTTGAGTAACTTGGTGTAGCAGAAGGAGTCCCTGCCCATGGCAGAGGGGTAACTAGATAACCTTAAAGGTCCCAAGCCAAATCATTCTATAAAATAATAAGGTTCAATCTTGTAAAGCCTATAAAATGTTCTTGTATTCCAGAGCTCTGCAGTCTGTACAATACTCTGCCAGATTCAATAATCTAAGCAGTTAAAATGGTATAGATTTGTTTTAAATCAGACATACAATACAAAAATGTAATAAAGAAGTCCCTGCTGTGTTGCACGCTAGACCATAATGACTTTTAAAACTCAATAGGTGCAATAGTCACCTACTGTATAGTTCCTTAGTCCAATGCACACATATTTCAGATTTGACAAGATTTATAATCTTATGCCCAACCTCATCTAAAATCCACAAAATATTTTCTTAATTTTCTGAATACTTTGAAAGGTTTAACCTAAGAAATACTCTCAACATATAAGATGTGAAGAAGTGTGGCAGGACTAAATCCAGAGAATGCAAGTCCTTTCCTTTCCTTTCCTTTCCTTTCCTTTCCTTTCCTTTCCTTTCCTTTCCTTTCCTTTCCTTTCCTTTCCTTTCCTTTCCTTTCCTTTCCTTTCCTTTCCTTTCCTTTCCTAATAATTAAAATAGACATAGTAGGAAATCAGAGTTCAGGATTTGTTTTTTTCCATGTAATGAATAGGGAGCTTCATCACCTAGCTCAGAGTTCTAGATTGCACATCAGATGGTCAATATTAAAAATATGTAAGTTAAAAAAAAAAAGAAGACCTTCAGTGAAAGAGTGTGAAAAATGTCACTTCTTTTTCAGATTGCTGCAACAAAATGGTATCTATGAAATGTTACAGGAACGTAACAGCCTGTGGCATCTCTACAGCTTACATGATGCTAGGTACTTAAACGTTAAGCAGGATAGAGAGTACCATAGGGAACAAGTCATTTGAGTAAATGAGGATTCATGATATTGACATGCTGCTTACAATGATGCAAGATTTGTGAGCAAACATGACCTCTACATCTGTCCATTCCTGTCCTGCCATTCCCTAATCCTTTCTTTTCCACAGTTTCCATGGCAATTTATACTAGTCATACCTTCAGTAATTCTGACCTCACATCAGAGGAACAAATTAAGCTTTCTTATTTTATCCTTCCTTGTTGTTTCTAAGCCTTTGTTTATAGAGTTTTGCCTTCCTATTCAGCACTGTGCAGCACCCAGACATTATCACTTCCAGTCTTTTTTCTGATTCTTTTGAACCTCTCTGCATAGCAATTACTTGTTTCTTCCCCTACAAAGGTCTAATTACTGAAATGGTCTATATTTAGAAGAAATAACAGTCTTCCACTCTTGTGAATTGTTAGTGCATTAAGTCAGGTACCTCAGAATGGGATGATAATGTGAATACGCAAAAGTACTGCTAGCATGCTAACTGCAAATGTTTAGAGCTAGCTATTAGGAAATACTGATGGTAGGAGTATCTTCATTACAGCCTCTAAGACATCTTATCACGAACTGTAGGGAAGTCCCTCTACTCACTATTTACAGCCAGAAATCATTTCCTGAAATTAGAAGTCTGTTTTTAAATAATTCTTTCGAAATGCAGTTTATTTTGATGGAAATCTTTTGATAAAATGTTTCATCCACACACACACATACAAAAAAGAGCTAACATGTTATGAGTTAGATAAACAGTAGCAGAAGTGTTTTAGTAACTTCTCTGAATATTTTGAGCAAACACAGAGGCAAGTACTGCAACAGAAATCTCGTAAAATATTTATAAAATCAATAGAAATTATGCATTTTTGACATTATATATTGCTTTTAATACTGAGCTAAGAACACTTTGCTAATTTTTCCCTTTTTGTTTTCTCGAATGTTGATTAGAGAGAAATCAAGTATAAATTAGACTTGTTTCATTGATACCAATGAATCTTAAGAATTAGCCAGTGTATCACTATAATCATAGAATAATCTATGATAGTTTATTTTCTACATATTTATATTGCCAGATAACTGAGACTTTTATTTACTTTAAGTGGGTAACCAAGTGCCTTCTTCCTATATCACATTTAATTTTCATCTCTTGCCAGTTTGTGCTACTTGTTTTCTTCTTTTTAGTGATAAACATGTTTTCATTCTGATGGAGAAAACAACACACTCTACACAGAACAAATTCATCCAAGTTTCTTGTTCTCCCTTTGGGGATTTTCTGAAGAGCTGGGATTCCTGGCATACTACCCTCCTGTCACTGCAGAAAGCCCAGGTGTGTGGTTCCTCTCTGAACCCATTAGGAATCCTGTGTTCATAAGAGGGTCTGGCAAATTCTATCTGGAGGAGGCATTGAGACCACAGTGGTGTCAGGGGTGACCTGATAAAGGTTTTTGTTCTCTACAAGGTCCATCATGCCATTTGAAGGAAGAACATAGAGGTGAGAAAATAAAACATAAAATATGTGCAAGCAGATATTTGATGGGTACACAAAACTGTTAGCAGAGACCAGTTCACTTTCTAGAAGACAAATGAGAAAAAACAGGAAGCAAAACATGAAGCAGCCCTGACTTTTAGATATATTCCAGGATGTATTATCTGGGTCACTTGATCCACTAGAGAAGCACTATTTCCTACAATGACAGGCCTCTTATTTTTGATACCAATTGACCAGAGCTAGCTCCATGTTTTTCTGAAAAATGCAAACTACCATCTAATTATGGGTATCAGACTGGATTCTCTCATGGAATTAATAATATCTTTGCAGACTGTGAACAAGCTGTTGAACTGTTTTGTAGTGCTGCATCAGTTTTGCGGTTTCTATTTCAACAATTCTAACCAAGAATAAAACTGGGTTGCCAAGAGAACTGAAATACCTGAACTGTAGAAAACATCTCATGCCAAAAAATCAGATGATTTTGTGATATCTATTTTAACAGTTAGTAAGAGTACACAGAAAAATGACCTCTTATTCATTTATTATTGTTATTTCACAAAATATTCATGGTTGGAAAGTATCTCTCAGAATTATTCATTCTGTTCCTGGAACAGCCAGTGTGAAGGACATAATCTATGTCTACAGTGCACACTAAGAGAACAAGTTATATAGGGAGCATGGGAAAGCAAGACATCATCTATGCATAATAGCTTTCACAACATAAATACATAGTTCTTATCTTCATATACTGCTTCCAACCTACTGTTATTAATTTGTTATATTTTTAGAGTCAATATAATTAAATGAATCTTGAGAAGAGATTTGAAAACAAATACAGGGGATCATATCAAAAGGAAGTGTCTCTAGGTGTAGGGGAAAAATAGGCATAAGTGAAGATGATGCCTATGTGAGTAGTGGAAAGACCACAATTTTCATAAATGCAAATAGTAATATTACAAAGCACAGATAGAATAATGCATATATTTTATATTTATCTTACTATGTTAAACAATCTTCCCTGAACTAAGCTCCAATATCTTAATCCATACAGCACAGGGTCTGGGAAAAAATGACTCCTCAAACAACAGACCACTTCAGAAAGTTCTTTGAACTTCTTGTTGCACCCTAAGCCTAAATGTACACCCAATTAAGTGTGTATGCTTGGATGATTTATGTGCACATTCGTATATACATTCACACAAACACACACTCTCCCTTCTTCAGTGTTGCATGAAAGCAAAAGATACTGTAGTACAGAAAAAGAGAAATGAGTCATAGTACTAACAGCTAAATAATTGACTTCTAATCTATTCTGTGTCTTATAGAAATATTCTGGTGTGTCTATGCAGATATCCATACATATTCTATAATTTTGGAAATGAGACTGAAAGCTTAGACATTGCCAAGTTTTATTTAGCATCCTTACTCTTGTTATAATAACTTCTCAGTAAATTCCAGCATTGGGGAATCAAAGGGGAAAAAGGATCCTCACACAGGAGCTGGTGGGGCTTGTTGAAAGGGCTTTAAACTAGGCTCGAAGGGGGAAGGCGATAAAACCAGGTTCACTACAGATGAGCCTAAGGACAGCCTTCAGTCTGCTATCCTACTCAAGGTAATTAACAGTGGCACAGGGGAAAATAGTAGCATAGGGCTCACTAATATGTTAGTAACCATGGAAATGGCAGGGAAACTAGAACTGAAGGGGGAAGGGAATATAACCTGGCCTACCAGTAATGAGACTAGGGGCAAAGGACAAAGGATGGGGGTGAAATCAACAGCCCAGATCAAGTGCATCTACACTAACGCATGTAGCATTGGCAACAAGCAGGATGACCTGGAGGCCATTGTGCAGCAGGACAGCTATGACGTAGTTACCATCACAGAAATGTGGGGGGATGACTGTCATGACTGGAATGCTTTGATGAATGGTTATAAGCTCTTCAGGAGGGATAGGCAAGGAAGGAGAGGCGGGGATGTGGCCCTGTATGTTAGGGATGCTTTTGAGTGCATAGAACTTGATCTTAGTGATGATAATATTGAGTGTTTATGGGTAAGGATGAAAAGGAAGGCAAATAAGGGAGATCTTGTGCTGGGAGTCTGCTATAGACCACTCAACCAAGAGGAGCAGACAGATGAAATATTCTATAAACAGCTGGCTGAAGTCTCACAGTCGCCAGCCCTTGTTCTGGTTGGGGACTTCAACCTACCAAACATCTGCTGGAAATATAACACAGCAGAGAGCAGGCAGGCTAGGAGGTTTCTTGAGTGTATGGAAGATAATTTCCTGACACAACTGCTAGATGAGCCTACCAGGGAAGGTGCTTTGATTAAACTCCTGTTCGCAAAAAGAGAAGGACTAGTGGGAGATGTGGTGGTGGGAGGCTGTCTTGGGCTTAGTGATCATGAATTGGTTAAATTCTCAATTCTTAGTGATGTAAAGAGAGGGGTTAACAGAACCTCCACCTTGGATTTCAGGAGGGCAGACTTTGGACTCTTCAGAGCACTGATTGAGAGAGTCCCTCGGGATACAGTCCTGAAGGGCAAAGGGGTCCAGGAAGGCTGGACTATCTTCAAGAAGGAAATCTTAAAGGCCCAGGAGAGGGCTATTCGCATGTGTCATAAGACTAAAGGGTGGGGAAAATGTCCAGCCTGGTTGAACACGGAGCTTTTGAAGCGACTTAGGAAGAAAAGGAGGGTTTACCACCTCTAGAAGAAGGGCCAGCCAACTCAGGAGGAGTACAGAGATCTTATCAGGTTATACAGAGAGAAAATTAGGAAAGCAAAAGCTCAGATGGAACTAAACTTCGCCACTGACATAAAGGACAATAAGAAAAGTTTCTACAAATGCATCAACAATAAAAAGAGAACCAGGGAGAATCTCCGTCCCTTGCTGGATGAGGGGGGAAACATTGTAACCGAGGACGAGGAAAAGGCTGAGTTACTTAATGTTGTCTTTGCCTCTGTCTTTAATGGACAGACCAACTGCTCCCAGGGTGTTCAGGCTCTTGAGCTTGGACTCAAGGATGGAGAACCGTACAACCCCTACATGATCTGATGGAGCAGATTATCCTGAGTTCCATTATGCAGCACATGCAGGACAACCAGGTGATCAGACACAGTCAGCGTGAGTTTATGAAGGGCAGGTCCTGTTTAACAAATCTGATCTCCTTCTATGACTGGGTGACCCACTTGCTGGATGAAGGAAAGGCTGTGGATGTTATTTATCTTGATTTTAGTAAAGTGTTCGACACTGTTGCCCACAGCATTGTCCTAGAGAAATTAAGTGCTCTTGGCTTGGATGGGCATATGCTTCACTGGGTTAAAAACTGGATAGATGACCAAGTCCAAAGAGTTGCAGTCAACGGAGTTAAATCCAGTTGGCAGCTAGTCACAAGTGGGGTCCCACAAACTCAGTACTGGGGCCACTCCTGTTTAACATCTTCATTAATGACCTGGACCAGGGGGTAGAGTACACCCTTGGTAAGTTTGCAGATGACACCAAGCTAGGTGGAAGTGTCGATCTGCTTGAGGGTAGGGAGGCTCTACAGAGGGATCTAGATAGGCTGGATCACTGGGCCAAGGCCAATGCAATGAAATTCAATAAGGCCAAATGCCAGGTCCTGCACTTCAGCCATTACAACCCCCAGCAGTGCTACAGTCTTGGAGAGGAGTGGCTGGAGAGCTGCCAGGCCGAGAGGGACCTAGTGGTGTTGATTGACAGCCGTCTGATCATGAGTCAGCAGTGTGCCCAGGTGGCCAAGAAGGCCAATGGCATCCTGGCCTGTATCAGGAACAGTGTTGTCAGCAGGAACGGGGAGGTGATCATGCCCCTTTACTCAGCTTTTGTGAGGCCTCACCTGGAGTACTGTGTCCAGTTTTAGGCCCCTCACTACAAGAGGGACATTGAGGTGCTGGAGAGGGTACAGAGGTGTGCTACCAAGTTGGTAATAGGCTTAGAACAGAAGTTTTATGAGGAAAGACTGAGGGATCTGGGCCTGTTTAGCCTGGAAAAGAGGAGATTGAGGGGAGACCTCTCCACTCTCCATAACTACATGAAGGGAGGTTGTAGAGAGGTGGGAATTGGTCTGTTCTCCTTGTTCTCCCTGGTGGAGAGTGATAGGACGAGGTGAAATGGGTGCAAATTGCGCCAGGGGAGGTTCAGATTAGATATTAGGAAGAATTTCTTTCCTGAAAGGGTTATCAGAGATTGGAACAGGCTGCCCAGGGTGGTGATTGAGTCACCATCCCTGGAGGTGTTGAAGAGATGGGTGGATGTTGCATTGGGGGGCATCATTTAGCAGGTTGATAGAGCTGGGACAAAGGCTGGACTTGATGATCCTCGAGGTCTCTTCCAGCTGTAACTGTTCTATGATTCTCTATAATCCAGGAAGAAGTAGTTTAGGACATCTTTCTGCACCTAGATACTCATAAGTCTATGGGGCCAGATGGCAGACTTAGGGAGCTGGCAAAAGAGGTCCCCAAGCCTCTATCCATCATTTTTCAACAGTCCTGGTCAACAGGTGAGGTACCAGATGACTTGAGGATGATTAATGTGACACCTATCTACAAGAAGGGC
>VWZO01018877.1:32907-50191 GCA_013396975.1 Bucco capensis | reverse complement strand
GGCCTTGACAACCCTTTTGGGGAAGAAACTGCTCCTTATGTCCAACTTAAATCTCTAGGTCCCTCAAAGATAAATACTGTTCTCAAGCTGCTCCTTGCAGAGGAAGGAACCAAGGGCACAGATGAAGATTTGATGTGATCTTCTAGCTATAAGCTATACATAGTACAGTATCAGGGCTGTGTAGGCATGGCTTCCATCCCAACATGAATCACTGTTCTGTGCTGAAGCAAGGCATAGGAAGCTTGGGAGGGGTTTAGAGGACAAGCCATATGAGGAGAGGCTGAGGGAGCTGGGCATGTTTAGTCTGGAGAAGAGGAGGCTGAGGGGAGACCTCATTGCCCTCTACAACTACCTGAGAGGAGCTTGTAGAGAGGTGGGGGTTGGCCTCTTCTCCTTAGGAACTAATGACAGAAGCAGAGGGAATGGTCTGAAGTTGTGACAGGGTGGGATTAGATGGGATATTAGGAAGAAATTCTTTCCAGAAAGAGTGGTGAGGCACTGGCACAGCCTTCCCAGGGAGGTGCTTGAGTCTCCATCCCTGGAGGTGTTTAAGAAATGCAGAGATGTGGTGCTCCAGGACATGCTCTAGTGAGGGCAGGGCNTGCTCTAGTGAGGGCAGGGATTGGGTAGTTTGGTGGTTTGGTTTGTTTGGGTTTTTTGGGTTGGTTTTTTTTTTGGTTGGTGTCTGTGATCTGAGAGGTCATTTCCAGCCATGAATGTTCTGTGATTCTGTGAGTAGTGCAGGGTGGAGGAAAAGGAGACCTTAAGGGTGTCTTAGGACATCTTAAACATCTTTGACTCTAGAGCAATGCAGCAACTTCTGCAGCAAGTCATCTTGAGGCATGCTGGCAAGAAGNTCTGTGTTGAGGGCTCCAGAACTGGCCCCAGTATTGCAGAGGAGGTGTGAGCAGAGCAGAGTGCAGTGGCAGAATCACCTCTCTGGCTCTGCTGGCCACGCTTCTCTTGCTGCAGCCCAGGATGCCATTGTGCTTCTGGGCTGCCAGCGTGCACTGTTTGCTCATGGCCAGCTTCTCAGCCACCAGCACCCCAAGGCCTTTTCTGCAGGGCTGCTCTTCATCTCATCCCCTAGCCTGTAGGCCATGAGGTGGTACTGCTTGGTGGGGACCACACTGATCAGCTTGTGGAGGGAAGGCAGGAGCTCTGGGCTGGAAACTCTCCAGGAACAGATGAACTCATAGCAGTGAGAGTCCTGGCTGTTCACCTAGTGTGTGTGCAGGCAAGTGCTGTGTGGCAGTGGCTGGACTCTGCACCAGAAGTGGCTGCTCTAGTCCTTCCCCAAAGGCAGTCTTTTAATGAGGGAGAAGGTTGGTTGTAGGGTTTGGGGTTTTCTTTCTTCTCAATTGTACTGTTTCCCTGTGGAAATAAAACTTTATCATCTCTGTGGGTTAAATCCCAGAGCTGCAGCCTGGCTTTGGGTGGCAGCAGTTGTGGTGAAGCCAATTGTCAAGGTTCAGCAAGGAGAAGCTTGCATTTGGTCACATTTTACTGGCAGTTTGGCTTTAAAACAAACAAAAGTAGTAAAAATTTGGTTCCTTTTTTCTATATTGAGCAGTAACGAAACACTAGCTTAAAAAAAGATTTCTTTAGTTTCTTCCTTAAGGAATTAAAAGCTTCATCTCCATCCCAAACTCACCCAAAATATTTTAGCACCGAATTACTTTGAAATCCACAAAAATGGAAAAAGACCTTAGAAGAGATGGAAAAAATAACTGAAGCCCTGCCTAGATGGAAGATTTCATGCAGTGAATGAAAGCAATTTAGTGGCAGGCAAGAAAAACTCCAAAACCAAAGCAAAAAAAAAACCCCAAAACTGATGTTCACATGGCAAATATTTTTGGACAAACAAATTTCAGTCCTAAAAGAATAACAATTGTTGCTTGGCTCTTGGGAACCTTTCTTTTTTTCCTTGTGGATGTGTCTGATATAGAACTGTCTGGTTGCAAGTTACCAGACTCTCTTTAGTGAAGCTGTTTCTGCCACGTGGTCCTTTCTCATCTGCTCCTTCTGACAGGAGACATGAGAAGCAGGAGCAGAAGCTGTTTGATCATAGTGACAGAACCCCTTGTTTTGGATGGTAAAATGTTCTGTTGGTTCCCTATATATAACCTCCTGTTTGTCTCTGTGATTGCAGCCAGTGAGTTGGATGAAATAAAGCACGAAGGGTTGTTCTGGGAGATTCCTGCCCTGTTCTGCAAGGCTTAAAGGAAAGGATCCAAAACCCCAAGTGCTTATTCTGGCTGGTGAGCAAGCAAGGAAGGGTAGCCTGTTGGGATTGACCTCACTTTTGGTCTATCTGTCTTGGGAATGCTGTACATACCACCTGAAAATCTGTGGTAAACTACTTAGGTAGATGATTGAGAAAATATAGTTGGTGATCACAGAATCCCAGTATGGTGAGGGTTGGAAAAGACCTCTGGAGATCATCCAGTCCAACCCCCTTGCTAAAGCAGGATCCTCAGAGCAGGTTGTCCAGGATCACATGCAGGTGGGTTTGGAATCTCTCCAGAGAAGGAAACTCCACAAGCTCTCTGGGCAGCCTGGGCCAGGGCTCTGCACCCTCACACCAAACAACTTGCTCCTCCTGCTCCCATGGAACCTGCTGGCTTCCAGTGTGTGCCCATTGCCCCTTGGCCTGGCCCTGGGCACCACTGAGCAGAGTGTGGCCCCAGCCTCTTGCCCCCTGCACCCTTCAGCTCTTGCTCAGCATGGAGCAGCTCCCCTCTGGCTCTGCTCTGCTCCAGGCTCAGCAGCCCCAGGGCTCTCAGCCTTTCCTCCTGCCACAGATGCTCCAGTGCCCTCAGCATCTTCCTAGCCTCTGCTGGACTCTCTGCAGTTCCTTGTCTCTCTTGAACTGTTGAGCCCATAACAGGACCCAGGACTCCAGATCCACATTCTCTACAAACAAATGCCATTGACCCTCTGTAGTGTCACCCTGGTTGGTGGCATGGGGGACCTGGAGCTTGCTCATGTGTGCTCAGTTCCCAGGTCAGGCACTGGCCTATGGAGTGGCCTCAGCCAAGTCACTTCACTGCTTTGTGCTTCCTTCCCCTGGCTGCAGAATGGGGCTGATAACCAGCTCAGCTGATAAGTGTGGAAGGAGAAATAAGCATTCTCCTTTGACATTTGTCAGGATGCAGGATGCTGACCTAGATCTGCACAATCAAACTGCATACAGGCTGTACAGTGGAGTGCCATAGGACAGCATCTATGCAGATTTAGACTGGCTGGCAACTCACTGCCATCCAGGAAAGTTACAAGCATCAGTGTAAGGCAAACAGACTGTCTGATACACCCTATCTAAAAGGGAGGACCTAGGATTTTTCAGGCAGCAAACTCCCTGGGAGAACACAAGGGAACTTGTAAGGTCCATGTGTGTTGGTNGTCCTCAGAGCAGAGGTGTTCCAGCCCCCTGGAAGGGGGCATGGTTTTCCTCCCTTGGTACCATTTCAATATCTTGCATTGTGTTGGCTAAGGGTCATTACAGTAGAGACTTGAAATACTGATTGAAATGTAAAGTCCAATAGACTTTTAAGTCCTGTGTCCCAAAAATCCAGTAAGGTCCTGGTGGAACAGCTTGATTCCTGCCCTGGCTCAGCTCAGATTGTGTCTGTACTGGGGTATTGCAGGTTTTTACTCCTTTGAATTTGCCTCTGGGCTTATCTTCTCTCTTCTGTATCCCAGGGTAAGGGAGCTCCTCCCAGTCCCCTGCACAGAGCTGAAGGACCTTAGGAAGGTCTTTCCTAAGGACTCCATTGCTCCAAGGGCACTGGCAGTAGTGGCACTGCTGCTGCTGTGTCTGTGTTGCGTGGGCCAGTCCTCTGACTGCTGACATCTAACTTCTCCAGGAGGGGATGAAATCCAAGTGGCAGGGCAGGCACCTCTGAGGAGATAGCTCCTAACTGTTCCCACAGAGCTTGAAGAAAAAGAGTTGACGGCTTTAGAGAGGAAAATGGCTGAGAAGGGATTGATAAACACACAGAGAGATCTAACTAGTGTGTCCCATCACTCTGCATAGCTGATCATAGCGAAAGTGCTGCAGGGCAGTGTCGGGAAGGATTTGTTGATGTGAACTCGTGTCTCCCTGAGAGAATCATGCTGTTTCAGGGAAGGGACCATCCAGAGAAGGTTGTCGTGAAGAAGAATGCAACAACAGTGTGGGGTTGGGTGTCTGTGTCAAGAGGAGTTGGCAAGATGCTCACCAGTGCTTTCTGAGGGCAGAGCAGTGAGGATGCCAGCTAGGACTTGAGAGCTGAGCTTCCTCACAGCACCAATGGCAATGTGAGCTTCATTCCCCTTGGTGCCAGCATTGGCAACAGGAATGCCAGCTGGGATCCCAGGCATAAGACATCCCATGCTGTGGTTGGGAATCTCCTACAGCTCCCATGCTTAGGGCCATTCAATAATGTGACCATCTGGATATTAGAAGTTGCTCCCCATGAGGGTGGTGGAACACTGGAGCAGGTTGCCCAGGGAGGTGGTTGAGTTCCCATCCTTGGAGGCATTCCAGGTGAGGCTTGCCAGGGCTCTGGGCAAGCTGCTCTAGTTGGGGATGTCCCTGGCCACTGCAGGGGGTTTGGACTAGATGAGCTCCAGAGGTCCCTTCCAACCCAAACCGTTCTATGATTCTATGATCTGCCCAAGTTAGCAGCGTGAATGAGCTGCTTAACTGGTGATATCTGAACTGTTGTAGAATACTTCATGTAGTCCCTTTGGTGCTGCTAGGAGCTCAGGAAAGGAGAGCAAATGTTCCTTCATCAGTAACCTCTTCAAAGGTCAGTCTGCTGCTGTCATAAGTAGTCAAAAAGGCTTGAGCACCTCTTGCTTGAAGCTGTCAAGGTAATGTCCATTGCTATGTATTCACAGTTTAAGAAAAACTATGTTTTGCAAACACCTGGTGTTTGAGAACTTGAGGAGCCAAGGTGAGGAGTCAGTTTGAAGTCAGAGTGTGTTTGATTGGGAGGTGCATGCAGTAGATATTCCCTCAAATGCTGCTTTGGCTGGTTACAATTCACATTAACCACTGATGCATCAGTGGGGAAGATTTTTGCTAGAATTCATCCTGGAGGAAAACTTTGACCAAAATGACTCTATGTACACTTGTGAAGTATTCCCTTAGGCGGAAAATGCACTGTTAAGGGAGGTGGTTCATTTTTAGTGTTGAGTTTTACCTCGAGATGTTAATTGATTGCGAATATCTGTTTCCAGCAGGGCACAATATTTACAGGGTTTTGTTTTAATACTATAGCTTTGCATTCAACTGTTCTACATGAGAGTAATCACTAGATTTTTTGCTATATTTTTTAGCTGTCAGTAGGAGAAAAGATCCAAAGTTGCCATGCTAGTGGATGCATCCAGACAAATATTTGTACTGTGCTTTGAGGCTCAAAACCACAAAATGATATCCAACTGCAAGAGAAATAAGATGTACAGAGACTCTGAAACTTTCAGAAGTGTAGCTTGTGTTTGCTTTAGAGGAGAAAGGTGTCCAGCTCTTTGAAAGCTTCCTCCTAAAGCACAGCTGGATTGAGCTGAGCACAGGATTGCCAGTGATGGGTATGTGCATCAGACAAATGCTCTAATTGTCTAACAGTTCCCACAAATAGGATGGCAGGTAGCATGGCCACTGCATCCCTTTACTCTGGAAGGCTGAAGTGAGTCACTCCTTTGTACCAAGGCTTTCAAAAGCTTTTGTAAACAAGATGTATGTGTGTGTGTGTCTCTTACACTTTAAGTAAGGCTAACAAATTGAGATGAGCTGCAGCAGCTCTGTGAAGGCTGGCTAGGCATACACAAGGGCCTGAGTTGATTTATCTTGATGTTTGGTTGAATTCTTTGCATTTTGGGTCCCTTCTGTAACCTTTTCACCTCGTTCTTTTTTGAGGTGGCTGCCTGGCTGTTACAATTTATCATGAAGGCATCTCACTTCACTCTTGGCTCCTCTGACGGAAGGAACAGCCGGTCTCCGCGAGGTCAAAGACATTATTTTCCCCTCGTCTTTCTCAGTTTCCAGCACATATTTGTCACTTTGAAAAAGCATGAATTCTGGATTTGATGCACTTTAATTGATTTCACCCTCAACAAGTCCAACTGTCCATCAACCTTTCCTTTTTCTTTCCTCTCCCCCTTCCCCTTCTTTATTTCTTTCCTCTGTCCCTTTACTTTGAGAGTAATGTTTTCACCCGCCTGCATCTTGAAGCTGCTGCAAAGCCCATGACCCTATCAAGGCTTATTGTCACCAGCCATTTCTCTCCTTTTCCTTATCCTCCCAGGTGAACTTTGGATGCTGAGAGAGAGAATGAAGCTGCCTTCTAGGAGTTCTGGTCTTGTAATACCTTAGTGATGTGCTCCTTGTCAAAGTGACTGCTGATAGCTTGGCTGGTGGTCAACCAAGCCAAGTGTGTTCAAGCCAAGTTCTTCTGAGGCAACTGTGTGGAATTGGAAATGTGAGGGAATTACTAATTAGTTCTTGGTATACTGGCTTTAGTACTTAAAATCATTTGCACCGTGTACTAGGGTAGAGGTGAATGGGCTGTTTCATCTTTGCTTGTGGAAGGATGCATGGTTGTAAATTGGATGGGATGGGTGAGCACTGGCAGCTTAGAGAATGAGAGGCTGTCACACTGTCTCTTCCTGGTTTGGTGATTTCATCTGGCATAAGTGGAGATATGGAGCAAGAAGAGTGTGGGGCTGTGTAATGATTTGGCCATTGCACAGAAGTCCTTTAAGAAGCCAGGGGCTACTTAACAGTGAAGGCTGAAAGAGAGGTTCCTAGGTGTTCCTTTGAATGCTGCCACTATATCCTCATTGTTACCAGGCCATGGACTGGGAACAGTCTTCTGTTTGCAACACAGCAGAGAGATTTAAAGCTCTCTGCACTGTTCTGACCAAGGTGTTCACCAGAACTCAGCAGAGACAACAGCATTCCTTGGACTAATGTGCACTCACTAAAGAACTCCAGCACTTGGGGTGAGTGGATTTGGTCCATAATACTCGCCGTGAGTGTTTTCAACGTGCAATCCAGGGTAATTAAGAAAGCCAAGCCTCCTGCAGAGCTCCATGGGGAAGTGCTGGGAGTGCTGGGAGCAGCCGGAGCTGGAGAGTGGCGCGGGGCGGTGTGCGGGGGAGCTGCTGTCCATGGTCCTGGGTGGCCGGAGGTGGAGCTCTGGCCTTGGGGAGAGGAGCTGCTTCCTCCCTCCTGCCTGTGCCAAGCAGTGTCAGTCAATCCTCCTGATCGAGCTCTGTATCTGCCAGCATGTGTGGATGGGCAATGGAGTGTTCTTTAACAAGGGCCCTAAACAGGACTAGTGGCCTTCATACTTACCCTTTCCTTCCATAATTTGCTGCTAAGAGGGTTGTTGTAGCTCTGTGAAGACTCCTCTCGTCCGGTGAGGCAGGCCTGTCACATATTGGATCATCATCTGAACGTTGTATGACTCTGAGAGAGAAAATCCTGAGCCATTATTATCAGTGATGGATGGAATTCCTCATGGTAGACCTCCTGCAGCCCAGTTCTGAGTTTAGGTATTTCTAGCATGGGAATTCTTGCTCAAAATACTGACTTAAAGTTACAAAACCAACCTCTGTTACTGAGGACATGGGCTGCAGCACTCTGCCATTCCCCTCAGCAAGCAGGGCAGGCTTCAGGAAGGCACCAGGGAATGGCCTTGGGTCAGCAGAGGACAAAGGTAGGAATGGGCACAGGGGAGTGTTTCTGAGGGGCTATTGGAATAGGTGTAAAGAGGGAGAATAGATCCTGAAGTGGTGCTTGCAGAGGGATGGAAGGTGGAGAAGGAATCTTAAGGAGGAGGAATAATATGTTCATCTGTGGGGATTTTGACAGCATGCAAAATGTAGGTTTGGTTTTCTTATCTCATTTGGTCCCCATATCAGCTGGAATTTTTTGTCACATAGTGTGATGATTTATTTTTTTCTCACTAGGCTTCTTGAACAAACACCACAGCTTTCTGCTGGCCAGAGTTACGATGTGAGAAGCTAAACAAAGTGTTGTGTGGTTGCCTCAATTGCTCTTAGTAGCTCCTTGCAATGTTGGGGAACCTAGGGCTTGGAATAAAATGTTCTTAATATGACATTAGAATATTTCAGAATACATACAAGGATTTAATTCCCTTTTGTGAGTGAATGACTGGGGGAAGAGCCCATGGAGAACTCTGACAAGAGTCCATTAAGCTACTATAGGCACTATACTGAACAGGAAGAACAGGTAACCTAGGTGAGATGAGGTGAACTGCTGGCTTACTGCACTCTGAAGAGTCTTTACTATAGCCTTTGATTCCAGCCAAGAGGTTTCATGTGTGTTGGGAAAGTCTCTATTTAAACAAACAAGAAAAGGCTTATCTGGAAGACCTCCTCTGGAGGTGGTTCTGCTGAAGAAAAAATTGGGGACTTTTCTTCTCCCCTATAAAATAATCATTTTTACTATGATTAAAAAGATATAGGGAGGAAATTGAGATGTTTTCAGGTCACTGGACTACAATATTCTCATCTCTCCTGATAGGGAAAACATACCAATAAGTGGTATGCAAGACCAGTCAGATTCTCTTTCTCTTCTGTGCAGCTCTAGGCAGCCAGGCAGTGGTACATGGATCTGTCAAACCCTCTGTGTGTGTGTACACAGGGCAAGGACTAATGAAAATGTCATGCTTTGATCAGATCTGTGGTGCCATCACCCTGCATGGCTACAGAGCTGGGCTCTGAAGAAGAGGTGAAACAACTCATTCAAATGCTCTGTCTGGACAGTAATGGTTTTAGGATCAGCATCCAGGCCCACAAACCATAATACCTCCTTTGTATACCTGGTTGAGGCACTGTGATATCTGCAGTAGCTGCTTGCTCCAAGGGAATGATGTAGGGGTGCCCAGGCACTTTGTGGAGTTAACCAAGAGCTGATGCCTTCAGGGGCATCGTGGTGTCCTCTGGGCTGAGCTGGGAACCTGGTGAAAACATTATAGCTGGTTTGGACCCAGGAACTAGGGATAACTCTCTGGATCCAGATTGATGCTGCATAGGGTATGGTGTCTGTAGTTTATGAGAGGAGCTTCTGCACAGCTACAGGGAAGAGTATCACAGCCTGAAGTAGGTGTTGATGGGACTTGAGTGCTTTCTGTGTGGGACAAATTTGAGACTAAATGTCCTGGGTGCTTTAAACAGTGTCATAGTTGAGGTACCTGAGGTGCTTAGTTGCTTCATCTTTGTTTTATGTCTTGATTGTGAGGGCAGAGGCCATGATATTTCTCCACCTTCTCCTTATTACACTGGGACAGGCTTGCAAAGACCCAGAAACTTCTAGAATGCATGGTGGTATGGTTGGACTTGATGATCTTAAAGGTCTCTTCCAACCTTAATGATTCTGTGATCTGAATCCTGCTAGATGTTTCCCAAACCCCAGACCAATGCTTTCTCTGCCTAGGAGTAAGTTTTATTTTACAGCCAATGAGTTGGACAATGATCTGATGTGAACCTAAAATTGCACAGCTTACATCTTTCTAGGGAATTAAATCACTGAACAGAGCCTTCCAAGCCACACACCAAGTCACTTGCTTGTCTCTTCTATCTGATGTTCCTCAGTGTGGCAGTACTGGAGCTGGGAGTACCAGACACTCAAGTCTAAGATGTAGGCTTAGGTTTGATGCTTGGATCAGGATTTTAGATTAAGATCCTCCTTAAAACTTCATCCAGTTCAAGGCTAGAGTTCAGAGCATCCATCTCAAGGAATCCCTGTGTGTGCTGGAGGCTTGGAGTTTTTAAGCAGCTTCTGTGTTCCCCTCTGATGTGTCAGACAGACATGAAGCAACATCTTCCTTTCCCTAGCCCAAATCCAGAAGGCAATGATGTCAATTTACCCAAGTGACTTCAGGGGAGGCTCCACAAGCCTTGGTTTGGCAAAGATGTGGATGTATTCTTTTGAATAGATAGTCAAATGGAGGGAAGGAGGGAGACAGACATCATGAAAGGAGATACACAACAATTACATTAGGCAGTTCATTTCACTCTGAAGAGCTCCCAGTTCCCCTCTGAACTCTTCTCTTGGGAGTGTTAGTTCTTAAGTTAAATGACTAATTAGAGCATGTTCACACCACAAATCAGCCCAGCAAGGCAAACTCATATAAAAGCTAATGCTGCTTATTTGTTCCCAGTGGAAGATCTCAGGAGCTCCTGAAGGCATTTCTTCCTCTGGTCTCAGGAGCTCCTGAAGGCATTTCTTCCTCTGGTCTCAGGAGCTCCTGAAGGCATTTCTTCCTCTGGTCTCAGGAGCTCCTGAAGGCATTTCTTCCTCTGGTCTCAGGAGCTCCTGCAGGCATTTCTTCCTCTGGTCTCAGGAGCTCCTGAAGGCATTTCTTCCTCTGGTCTCAGGAGCTCCTGAAGGCATTTCCCCCTCTGGAAATCTGTGCCTGTTACCAGGACATTGAAGAATTTAAGGGAAAGGAAGCAAAGAAAAATCCTCTCCCACCAGACAGGTTTATACTAATTCTTCTCTCAAGTCAATTTCTTATCCTTGTTCTTTCTCTGCTCCAACATCTTTTTTTAGTGGGAGAAAAAATTGATATCTAAGTGCCTCAAGCTGAGAGATGTAGAGCAGCCAGCCAGGACCCTGATCTTCCTTGTAGGTAACAAATTGGCTGGCATGTAGGCTGAAGATGTTGGATGAGGAGGGAGGGGGATGGCTTGAAGGGAGGTTAAAGTTACAAAACCAGCCTCTGTTGCTGAGGACATGGGCTGCAGCACTCTGCCATTCCACCAGGGAATGGCCTTGAGTAAGCAGAGGACAAAGGTAGGAATGGGCACAGGGGAGTGTTTCTGAGGGGCTATTGGAATAGGTGTAAAGAGGGAGAATAGATCCTGAAGTGGTGCTTGCAGAGGGATGGAAGGTGGAGAAGGAATCTTAAGGAGGAGGAATAATATGTTCATCTGTGGGGATTTTGCCAACATGCCAAATGTGGGTTTGGTTTTCTTCTCTCAGGTCCTCACAGGAATTAGTCAGCTCTGAGTAATGGAGGGAAGCACAGTCATTATTCATCCCTTTCCCAGTCACTAAAAGTCCCTCCTCTGATCATTTCCTTTGTTCATATCCTCTTCGATCTGTCTCTAACTTCAATCTTCCTTCCTAGTTAGCACCATGAGCCCCTGCAAAAAAGCATGAGGACTGGCAGCCTGGAGTCATCTGGAGAGATGATGTTGGGCCCCAGCTTCCATGGAGGAATGAGAAAGCCTGGGCAATGGCTTCTCTCCTGCATTCAGCTGTGAGCTTTTGCTCCAAATGCCTTGTGTCATCTCAGCAGACCCCATCCTTTTTGGCTTTAATTGATTCTGTCTGGCTTTAATTTGATGTGAGAATAGACCTCCCAGTGTGAGCCCTGCAGAGGCTGTTGTGTGTGAGGGGAGCTGGAGGCTGGCTGTAGCTGTGATCAGGGGCAGGGTTATTGTATTGTAAGAGGGACACAAGGATGTTTTGGGGAGGACCACTGAATTCTGTAAACCCATTAACAATTGAAATGAGGCTTTTCACTTCCATACTGGCTTTGGGGGAAGTGCTTGTACAGCAACTGGAAAGCAAAGAACTGGAACAATAATTTTTCATTATAGCCATGTGTTGGGTTTCCTGAAGAAATCTCAAGTGCTGTTGTGTTGGCTTTGTGGAAGCATCCAGTGGGAGACAAGCCAGGGTTATCTGAATGGCTTGAGGAGGGGATTCAGGGGAAAGGAGAAGGGAATAGATTTGGCTGTGGGCACCTAACTGCACGATGGCAGAGATGAGTATATAGAGGGAAGCTGAAAAGCAAACCTCCATTGTGAGTCTGCTCAGCCAAAGTCTAAACACTTGTTGAGTTTGTTTTATCAAATCAAAATATTTTGGTTCAGTGGTGTGTTGGCTTGAGTCTGTGTTTGTCTGGGCTGACACAATGTTGGAGAAACAGTCAGGTTTGAGGGTGCCCTATCCCCTGTCACTGGAGGGCTAAGGAGCTCTGCTGTCTCTTTTCAGGCAGAGAGGAGAGGGATCTGTAGCTTATTGTGGCAAGAGAGCAATCCTGTTTCTCATGGCTTGGTTTCAGGCTCTTCAGATATTTTAAGGCCTCTTCAAAGCTGCTCTGTGGCCTTGTTCAGTGTGATTAAGTGTGCTGCTGCTTGGGCCACAAAAAAGGGTTGGGAGTCAAATGGGAAGATTTTTGAGGGGAAAAGAGATGAGTAAGTCTTCAGAGTTAATTATCTGCAAATTGCTGCAATAGCTTGAGTAATAAAATATAGATATGTACACACTGATTCCTAGCATGCCATTAGCTGTCAGTGCTGCTGTGTCAGGGGATGGTGTGCTGGGAAAAGCTGCAATGCAAATACAAAATCACTGCCTGCCATCACTGAAGGCTCAGGTATAGGAAGATATGACCTGGTAGAGGTGATCTCTCAGAAGTATCTTGCCCCAGAAGTTTTGGGATTGGTGAGATGCTAAGAAAAAACAAGTACAACAGTTGAGGTTAGGCTCAATATATCCCATAGAGCTCCTACCCTCACCCACATCTCTCCCAGGCATGAGTTTAGTAGTACCTGACACCTCATTGTTCTGCAAACAGATTTGTTCCTATATGGTAGTTTTGGTTAGATTTTGATAGAAAGTGCAGAAAAAGAATATTGTGTAGTTGCTTTTGCTTGTAAAACCCCCTCCTTTCTTTTCCTGTACCAGAAATCTTCCTGGGTTTTGACTTTTTAACCATTCCACCTGATCCTTCACTATTTCCATGTTTCAAGGAGACTTAGCCAAATGGCATGGTTCCCCTGGCTGATCTGCAGCAATAATGCAGGGTTAATACCTCATTAGTTCCCAGGGACATTGAGCTTTTCATGGATATTCAGTAACAAAAGCGACAACAAACAAGCTGAGTTCCTAGGTCTTAATTCATCGAGGAGGAAAGACGAACCTAAAAATGTAGGAATTATTCAGTGCAGTCTGAAAGCTTAGTTCCTTCTCTCCTGAAGCTCAGAGGATGCTATAGCAGCTGACAGGGAGAATAGAACCTCCTCCCTCCAGGGGGACTGGATATGTGGCTGTGTTTGCAACCCTGACATCCCCAAACAGGAACATGCCCACTTTAAAGAGCTCCTTGCCTATTCCTCTCCCTGCCACAACCAACCCCCAGCCAACTCGACCCTATTTTCTTGACATTCAGCCATACCTGATCAGTTGTGTGCTGAGCAGCTGGATGTGATGGGAGCTGCCCTTCCACCTCGCGCGATGGCGAGCATATGGGCCCACGGGCTCCAGCCATTACCTTCCTGAGCACTGAGCTTGTGTGCCTGTGGCTACAGAGGGGAGGTTTCCCCCTCCCCTTCTCTCAAGCAATTGCAAATAAACCTTTCTGATAAGTAACAGGAAAACAAACAGGCCCTTTGGCTCTGTAGGCAGTGAGAAGGAGGGAGGAGAAAAAAACAAACCCAATACCAAAATCTTTGCTGTGTTTAGGCAGCACACAGAGTGCTCCAGATGCCTTCAGGAAGGAGGAACTGTCTCTGCCCTCAGCCAGAGACAGCTTTTCTGGGAGCAGAAGTGGTTTCAGGATGATTAGCCCTGGGTGCTTTACAGCCAGGCCCCTGGTGTGGGAGCTTCAGGGCTTGGAGGAGGTTTGACTCTGAGGAGAACAGCCCTGGAGATCACCTAGAGCAAAGAAATGGAGGCTTTGAGCTGACCAATATGGGCAGTCTGCTATTAGCTTTAGAGTCCTGGGGGGGCTGAAGGCTGGAGATGGCTGTTGGGAAGGTAATCAGCTCTCAGCCACTGACAGGGAAAAGCAGGGAGGATGGAACAAGGGGAAGAGTTCAAGGTGGTCATGGGAAGAGGCTGCAGCATCTGTGTGTCCTTTGCCTTTTCCAAACAGGGAGTCTTAGCAGGCCTCTGGCACTTTGCACTATATGCAAAGGAAGCCAAAGGGAGGGTAACAGGCCAGGCCAAGCCAAAAGCCCATGTCTGGAGGGTTCACTGTAGCACTTGGCTTGCTGAGGAGGGGTCCCCGAGTGCCCACACACACACCTTAGTGTGCTCTGATCACTGTGCAAAGCTTAGGGCAACCAAAGAGAGCTTTTGTGAAGAACATGTTATAGAAATGATGAGTCTTACCTGCCTTGTGTTTTCCTTTCATGTATGTCATAGAAATAAGGCTTCAGCTTTCCCAGATGATCCTGGCTTCCCAAAACTATGCAGCTTGGACAGCAGCAGTTAGAGGTGCATACCAGGGCATCCAGATGAGACCTGGCACTGTCTTAGAGTTAGGGTTTAAACCTAAGGCTGGAAAAAACCCACATTTTGCTCTCTGAACCGTGTCAAGACAACACAGGCTATTGATGTCCCATGTCCCTGTGGTACTTGAACACACTAAGGCTACAAAAAACCTTTACATGTGAAAACTGGGGGGGAAATGCTTGCTCTGAAGTGATCAAGAAACATCTGATAAAAGGTGCTGGGTTTTGCTTCCCTAGTAGAATGGGAGGTAGCTACCAATGCCACAGAAGCTGCCTGCCAGCCCAACACCTTCTGGGACAAGAGTCTGCATTCTGGCTATAGATATACAGCTTCTCAGGGTTCTTGGGAGGATTTAGCACTCCTAGCTGCTAACAACCTTATTCCCCAAGTCAATGAATGATGGACTTTTTCATCTTGGAAGTCAGAGCTGTGAGGGGAGCCTTTGAAACCTTTGCCTCAGCAGATATGGCCAAGGTTATCATCCTGGCACAGCTACAGTCAACTCAGACACTATCTTGAAATGCTGCCAGAGCCTGCAGCATGCTCCTGCTGAAATGCTGAAACCACATGAAGGACCCTGTGGCCCTGTCACCTCAGCCTCCTCCTGCCTGAAAGGAGCCAGAGCACTAATGTCACCACAGAGTTACCCCAGATGGTGCCAGGTACAAGTTGTTATCACTGCCAGTGCATATTCTCTGAGGTCTTCCATGGAATTGCTCCTACAGAGTGATGTTGTTCTCTGGCCCTAAAATACTGAGCTGTGGAGAGGAGTAGGAAATCCATGTGAGGCATTCCTTCAGAGAAGGGAAAATGAGAGCATAAGCCATGGGATCAGCACCAAGTAGGCCAAACATTGCTGTCAATTACTTCCCAAGCAACTCCATTGAAGCAAACAGCATTAATTGTAGATTGATGCCAGCATGGCCAAGAGTCACTCTTGGGACAGAGCCAGTTCTGGGAGAGGATTAATCTTGCTGGAAAACTCTCTCTTGTTCATTGCTTGGTCTCTGACACTTGCCCATGCACACAAGCAAATCTCAGTGACCCTCCAACAACCCAGTTAGCTTGCAGGGAATTAGAGGATGTGAAACCCTAGCTTCCCCTTCAGCACAGCCCTGCATCTGCCACAGCCTGTTCAGAAGGCAGCACTAGCCACCTGCTAGTTGTTTTGCTCAAGGAGAAAATGTCTGTTGGACACATAGGAAACAACAAATCCAGTCCCTTGGGAGGGACTAGCCATTTGTCATTCCCACAGTCTCCAGCACAGGTACTCAGCACCTTCCAGGACTGGGGCACTGAGGCTTTTCTCTGGTTGTTTTTCCACCTGGCAGTAGTTCTGTATTTTGCTTTTATCTAATGGTTAGTATTTCTCAGACAGTGACATTTGGCCATGTACCTGAGGACTGTGTGCTCTATTCCCACACACACCTCCCTTCTCAGCTTAGGAATCAGTAGAGAAAGCCCTGTGCTGCATGCATGTCTCCTTTCCACATGCACACATGCTTTCTGATGGTACACTGGTGTGGTTTAAGACCTTTCAGAACCCCAGATCTTCTGTAATTACCTCTTGTGTATCCCTGTGCCTTAAGGAGTGCTCAGTAGCATCCTCTCACCATCACTTCCATAGTGTCACTGCACTCAGGGTGGGAGCTTTGGTGTTTGGGTTTGTTTCTTTGGCTCAAATTTGCCAGTGTACTGGAAGTACAATAGATGCTTCCCTGGAGTCTGCTTCTAGAGCAGAAGGAGTAGGTTAATGGTCTTGAGCAAGCAAGCCTCCATTCCTTGGAAACAGCAAGCTGGGCTGCTCAGGCTTTCCCCCTTCTGAGGGCAATAAACTGAATAACATGCAGTTTACTGCCTGCCCACAAGTTTGAAGTGAAAGAGGTGAGGGGGGAAAAACCAGAAAACCCTGAGGCCAGCCACTCAGTGGGTGCAAATCAGTATGCTAGCTTACACCAGCTGTAGGGCTGGCCCCAAGGTTTTGTGTTCCCATTATCCTGGGGCTCATATTGCAAGAATGCAGGACTGGCCAGATGTGCTAGCTCCAGTATCCCCTCCCCTCCCTAACTGACAGGGTACCAGCTGCCACTCCCTGCCCTCCCAGCAGCCAGCCCTTCCTGGGGCTGTCTTCCTGCAGCTCAGGAGGTGCTTTGGGATCCTTGGGAATGGCTACTGGCACATAAGTTCAAGAACACAACAGTGAGAGAGAGGGTAAGAGCAGCTGAGGAAGTTTTCTCCCTTGGAAGTGATGTTCATCTCCTCCCCCAACCCAGCATATGGAATTCTGGATCACATTTCTCTCTCTTGCCAATAAATATTGCAGATTTATTGCTCTATACCTGGTGGGTAGTAAATTGCATTCCACCTCTGTTATAAGGCTCTTTGCTATGACACAGTCTTGCAGCTCCATTAAACCTTAATTACAGCAACACTTCATTGGGTTGCTGTGATAGTCTGAGTGCCATTGCAGTAGGGAGGATGTATGGCCAAAACAGGCTGAGGTAGAGAGGCTTTGTTTTGTTTCCACCCCTGTTTAAGGATTATGGAGAGTTGAGCCCAGCAAAGGGAATAGATGGAGTCTCAGCCTCTTGCTCTCTGCTCCTTTTCCACAACAGCTGGTTTCACCTGCCACAGCCCCAGCAGCTCTTCTGCTCCCTGATGAAGTGCTCAGCAAACAGTGGTCAAAGTTGCCTCTGTTAAATGGTTTATTTGCAGTAGTGCTTGCGAGCTGCATCCTTGAGTCAGTGTTTGTCTCTGGGTTTGATAGTGTGAGGAGAGGGAGGTTCAGTCTGTAGCATAGCAGGAGCAAAAAGTGGCTTGTGGAGTGTAGCAGGACAAACTGTAAGAGCAGTTTCATTGCTGTGTGATCAGTCCAAGCTCATCCTTCAGTTGGCAGATGGCTTCTGTGTCAGCTAAGGGCACTGTTTCTGGTGCCATCTGACAGCTTGTCACTGTCCTTCCCTGTGAGAATGATTGAGGCTTCACTGCAGCAACAAGAGTTGTGGTCAGTGGAGCAGA
>VWZO01018877.1:6935-22912 GCA_013396975.1 Bucco capensis | reverse complement strand
ACTGCTCCCCAAGCCTAGAGCACTGCTGGGGGTTGTTATGGCCAAGGGGCAGCACCTGGCATTTGGCCTTTGTGAACTTCATGGCAAATACTTGGATAGTTGGACTTGATGATGTTTAGAGGTCTCTTCCAACCTTAATGGTTCTGTGATTGTGTGTGTTGGACCATACCTAGCCAGCAATTGATTTTTCAATAACTAGGGAGGAGACTGAACACTGTGATGTGTAAGCAGTTTTTTACATCTCATTGGAACTTCTCAAGAGCTGGAAACCAGGAGAGATTTGCTTCTCGGTCTCTTTGGTCTTTCCTTCCTAACCCCAGCTGATGATATCCCTGGAATGAGGAGGACAGCATCTCCCCACATCCTCTCCCTTGCAGTGCTGAGAGCAAAGCACTGGAAATGTGGCTGAGGAGCTTGCTGGCTCCTCTGGCCTGGCCTGCCCAGCTGCAGGTGACCACATCATGTCCCTCTTTCTTCTGTCTGATAGATGTGTGATATCCTGTAAGCTGGTTGGCACTCAGGCAATGCCTCATGGGTGGAAGAAGGTATTCTTTGTTTCTGTGATCATAAATAGGGATTTTAGCTGAAGTCATTTGAGCTCTTGGTACCTCTTGTGAGGACTTGCAGGAAGCAAGCTTCTCTGTGAGATTGCTCAGAAGCTTCCCATCCCCTTTCTGCCAGCATTTTGAAGACAATTATTGCCTTCAGCATAATTTTGGGTGCTCTCATCTAACTAATAGCCTGGGCTCACAGAGAAAGGGAGAGCTTTTCTAAAAGGAATTCTTTAATGAGCAAATTAAGCTTGAATTGCGGTGATTTTTCTACCTTGTAGGATTCTCTGGTGACTGCTAAGGGTTTGGGATTTCCCTCTTTTGGAGCACTATGGGAGCTCTTTTCCACTTGGCTTTCTTTGTAGTATGATACTTGTAGGCACTCTTTAAGTCTGAGACCTTGACTCTCTTGAAAAATTTCCTTTTCCAGCTAAATAAAGATATGTGCTGGTGAGGTAACTGATCACACCAGCTTTGTCTGCATAGGAATCCAAGCAAAAAAAAAAAAAAATCAAGCTTACATCATTTCTGAATCTTCTGCCTCTGTTTAGCTTCAAGTTGTTGGTGAAGGTTAAACAGAGATGTTCACCAGATGGTTCATCTTCCCAACTATCTCTCCTTTCATAAGGGTGTTTGGGGTTTTTTTTGCTCCTTCCATGCCCAGCTTTGGAGTATTTAATTCATAGAGATCATTTTCATTTCTTTAGATGTGTTCCAATGACTCCACCTGGGTCCAGGGAATCATTGGGCATAGCTGCTGGAGTGCCATCTGATGCATGAGACCAAGCTAGTTTCTGGATGTAGAGTCTGTGAGCTACATACAACATACATATGTTAAACACCAATGTAAACAGTAGGCTCTAGCCCTCCCTTTGGAGTCAAACACTCAAGGCCAGGAGAACATAAGGTGCTCAGCTGCACTTCCCTCACAGCTTGGCAGACCTGGATGAGATGATGTCTTCAAGGCACTTGGGATGCACTTGCATTTGTGTAGACTGCAGTATGGATTGCCTGGTCCTGCTCATCCTTCAGCAGAGAAATCCTGTGCCCCTCTCTCCTGCCATGTCTCTGAGCTGATAAAACATCTGCTTTAGCTGTGCTGGGAAGATGCTGCCAACGCACACAACAGCATCGCTGAGCTTGGAGAGCGAAGCTGGGCAGAACCCAGGGGTGGAGTGAAAAAAAAACCTCCTAGTGTCATTAATCCAGTCATATTACTCCAGCTTTTGGCTTTGTTTTTTTCTGAAGCTGGCCTGGCCTGCAAAACCCAGGTCTCAATTAATACTATTATGCTGGGGCTGACATTTCCTCAGTCTGTCGTCGGTTAGGTTTTAATTCTCTAATTTGTCCTAATATGCCCATTGCCTGCAGATCAAGTCAGCCATGAAGACTCTGCATTTCCAGGTTCCTTCCTCTCCATCCTCCCAAAGAAATTAAAGCAAGGAGGCTGCGGGACCACAAGTGCAGGAAATAGAATTAGGGAACATATTAATTGGGGCATCAAGTAGGATTTTGTTCCAGGCGGTTTCCTTCCGTGAGCCACTTTGATGCTTCCCCTTCGCAGCTCTGTTTCTCATTAAAAGTATCCCTTAATGGCAAATGTTGTTTATGCATGTTGCAATTATGTCATGCTGTAACCCCTATGCTGGCAAGCTTGGCTGATTGGCAGGGAAGAGGAGGAGGAGGAGGAGGTCAGTTGTGGGGAGGAAGAAGGGGGAGGACATGGGGTGGTGGGGAGTGAGCTTTGTGGTTGAAGGCAATGGGTGCTCTGAGCCCCTCCATGCTGGGCCTCAGCAAGAGCCAAGGCTTGTTACTCCTTCCAGCACTTGGGGTTTTGTCTTTCTGCTATTTACTGGCCTTGGGCTTTGCAGTGCTGCCAGAAAAATGGCCAAGTAGCATTAAGGCTCTGCTGCTTGAAGCAAAGCCTGGATTCCCTTTTGCTGTCATAGCTACTGTTTGATTTAAGAGAAGCAGGATTTTGGTTTGGTTGGTGGGTTTGGGGGAAGGGAGTCTCTTTTCTTCATTATAATGTATTTCAGTGTTCTCCATGGCTCTCACACATCTTGTCCCAGCTATGGCTGCAAACCTTCCACAGGGATCTTCTTCAAGGCCCCAGGATGTGCTGTGATCTTTGCAGAGCCGTTGCCTTCGGTGAGGCTGCTCCTAGGTGGCTTTTGCCAGCACTAATTCAAGGCTGTGAGAATAGCTCATTTGTGGGAGGGTATTTGTTTTTCCATCCAGGCAGCCAAAACCTCCAGCTTCCCCTCTCCCTCACTCCCAGACCAGGAGTGCAGAAGGTTCATTCTGTCCTTGATCTTCCCAGCTTATGTGATCAGCTCAAGACAAACCTGGTGGTGAAGTGCACTTTTTCCTCTCTGTTTTTTAATCGCTCCTGCTGTAAAATGGATTTACCCCCGTGTCTAGAGCTCAAAAAGCAAACAATTAACATCTATAATGAAAGAAAACAGCTCATGGATGAGAGGAGAGCAAGCCAAGCCATGTCCATGCCCAAGCAAGTCCAGAAGCCAATACAAATACCACTGCTGTGTTTTGGAAACTGTTGGCCTCCCTGGATTTTCAGGAGCCAGCACACAGCGACTGAAGCCAATGGCAAAAGCAGTGAGCAAAAACCTCAAAGCTGTAAAAACCAGAATGTAAAACAAATCTAAGAGCAAAGGAAAAAAAAACCCCAACCTCTCTCCTTCCTTCCTAGCTAATATCCTATCTACAGCGACTGGAGCCTGAGCAGGCAAAAACAGGCCAAGGAAACCACAGGAGCTGGGGCTGACAGGGACAGAGCTGGTGAATGAGGGGAAGCAGACAAGTGTAGGAGTCACAGAGGAGAAGTCACTCGGTGCCTAGAGCCAGAGCTGCTGCAAAATGACTCATTTTCACTTTGCATGTATGATATTTGCATGCAAACCCCATTCTGGGAACAGTCACACGGGGACTCTGCTCTTGGGTTTTGATCTGGGATGAAATTTCACCCTTTCCTCCAGCAAAGTCGTTTGTCTTTCTTTCAGGGAGGACGGAGGAAGTGGGAGGGAACTGCAGGGAGAGGGGAAAGAAATTGTCCTTCAGGCCTAAAGTTTAGGGATTTGTCCCTCAAAAGGGTCACTCAGTTGTTTTCTAACCTAGGAACAGAAGTGGGAAATGCTGGTGAGAGCCCAAGGTCAAGGCAGAGAGGATTCTTGGCTCTGCTGCCTCCACCCCACATCTAGACTGAGCTGGAGAAGTCCCAGTGCAGTCCATAGGTTAGGACTTGGAGCCTTTGTACTGCTTTGACTGAAATCCTTACTCTACTAAAAATCTCTTCTGGAGTGAAGTAAAGCTCCAGAATGAGATCCATGTCATGTTGTTGGAGAATTGACCTGTCCAGGGGTGTCCCTCAAGCAAGACCGAAGAGCTACTTTGCCTTTGATCTAAGAGGTTTGCAGTGTTTTGCCTTGCCAGAATAATTCATTCTGGGGTCCTGATGCTCTCCATGAGCTGCAGGTCCCCTCTGTGCTGATGGGTGCTGTGCAAGAGCAGTGTGTCCTGTTGTCTGCTCAGGATGCTGTGTGTGCATCCTCCTCCCTGACCACAGGAGGGAAATAAGCCTCAGAAAAAGTCAGAGGCTTAAGTTCTCAAAGGGATGAACCCAACTCTCCCCCTGCCTAATCCTGTCCCTCCACTGAGCTTTACACCAAGGGATGCTGATCCCTCAGGCTTATTCCAGCAGCAGCTCTCCCTTTGGCTGTTCTTTCTGTGCCCCTCTCTTCCTGTGCATCTTCTCTTTCTCTGAGCATTAACCCAGGGGTGGCCTGAAGGGTTCTTTTACCTGTTGGGGATCTCTTGGCAGGCAGATGCAGTGTGTGTCCTCTGCATGTGGTGTGGGGCTTTGTGCTGGCTCTCTCCACTCCCCTCCAGTCTGTGTGGAGCCCAGGAGGAAAATAACTCTTTGTAAATGACCTTCAGTGCAGTCCTGATGTTGGACCCCCACTGTCCTTATCAGGAGTGGACCTGGACCATAGGTTGCTTGCTGTTGAGTCTTCCTGGTGTTGCATGCTGCTCATGACTACATATTGAGTAGCATGTTCTTAAGATAACTTGCTTTTAGGAAGCTTCTAGGTCAGTTCTACAGTGTCCCTGTAGGAACAAGTCAGGGGTAGTCTCTATCACTGTCCCTCCATGGGAGGAGTGGAAGAAGTTTCCTAAGAAAAGGGATTTTATTAATGCAGCATGTTAACCTTCTCCTGCTGCTGCTTCTCTGGCATTGCCTCTTTCCAAGGCCTTACACTGCAATATGGATCCTTATGGGAAAGGTAAACCTTCTGTGCACTGGTGGTGATGTCAAGTTAGCTGGGTTTGTGTGCAGCTACTCTTTGCCCTTCTGGGCCTCTTAGAACATACCTGGATCATATAGAATCATAGAATCCTAGAATGGTTTGGGTTGGAAGGGACCTCTGGAGCTCATCTAGTCCAACCCCCCTGCAGTGGGCAGGGACATCCCCAACTAGAGCAGCTTGCCCAGAGCCCTGGCAAGCCTCACCTGCAATGCCTCCAGGGATGGCAACTCAACCACCTCCCTGGGCAACCTGCTCCAGTGTTCCACCACCCTCGTGGGGAGGAACTTCTTTCTAATGTCCAGTTTAAATCTACTCTTCTCCAATTTCAAACCATTGCCCCTTGTCCTTTCACTGCAGGCCTTTGCAAACAGGCCCTCTGCAGCCTGCTTGGAAGTTCCCTTTAGGTCCTGGAAGGTCACTAGTAGTTCCCCTGAAGCCTTCTCTTCTCCAGGCTGAACAATCCCAGCTCCCTCAGCCTGTCCTCAGAGCAGAGGTGTTCCAGCCCCTGAGCATTCTCGTGGCCTCCTCTGCACCTGCTCCATCAGCTCCATGTCCTTTCTGTGTTGAGGGCTCCAGAACTGGACCCAGTATTGCAGAGGAGGTGTGAGCAGAGCAGAGTGCAGTGGCAGAATCACCTCTCTGGCTCTGCTGGCCACGCTTCTCTTGCTGCAGCCCAGGATGCCATTGTGCTTCTGGGCTGCCAGCGTGCACTGTTTGCTCATGGCCAGCTTCTCAGCCACCAGCACCCCAAGGCCTTTTCTGCAGGGCTGCTCTCCATCATCTCATCCCCTAGCCTGGATTGATAGTGGGGATTGTTCTGACCCAGGTGCAGGACCCTGCACTTGGTCTTGTTGAAGCTCCTGAGGTTCCCCTGGGCCCACCTCTCCAGCTTGTCCAGGTCCTTCTGGATGACATATATTGTGTGCAGAGCCAAACCTGTGCTCAGATCAGATATGCTGTCTATGTTCTGAGCACGAGCTGCTCTCCAAAATGGAGAAGTGATGAGCTTTGTGGCTCTCCAGCAAAGAGGAGAACCTTGAGACCATCCTTCCCCTTGGCTTGAGCTGAGTTGCATGGGTAGGGAAATGGTCTGTGCCCAGGCTGGGTGCTACCAGACAGGCTGGGGTTAGGCTGCTGCTCTTGCAGTAAGGTTGCTGGTATTTTCTGATGAGATAAACCAGCATGGCTCTAGTGGGGTATACCCAACCATCAGGAAAAACATGGCATCAAATCACTGCAGTAGTCAAAAACACCTTGACAGAAACCCAGGCAGAGGGTCTGCAACCTTCCCAGGTTGATTTGTGTATGGTTGTATGAAAGCACCTATTTTAGTGCCAAGGTAGAGGAAGGGCATTCCAGAACAAGTGCATCTCATAAACAGAGGTAGGACAAGTGCCTCTGGCTCCTTTCCTGTGATTTTTGCAAGGACTTCTACCATCTCCCTTCTGTTGGGGATGTTGAATTCAGAGTTGGAGAGTTGCATGGGCAAGGCAGTGAGGCTGCAGTGTTTCAGTTGGTTCTCCTCCCGTTTAAATGTAGTTTTCTCAGAAGTCCAAGCAAGGAAGGAGGGTGAATCAGCTGGTGAACAAGCTTGAATAAAGCCTGTTTTGCTGGAAAGGTTTATCCATAGTTCCCCCAAAATCCACAAAGCATGTCGATAGCGTAGCACAGAGTTCAGCTTGGGCAATCAGAATCACACTATCACGGAATGTTAGGGGTTGGAAGGGACCTCTGGAGATCTTCTAGTCCAACCCCCAATCAGGAGTGGCTGTAGGTGTCTGTGTGTTTGTTTGCAAGGTATGTCTTTCCCTGAAAGTTAAGCTTTGGAAAACAGCTGCTGACAGCTGAATTCCTGTGTTTAGAATTCCCTGGAATATCCTGATGCATCTGCACTAAGTCACTGGGAGCAGCAGTGATCAACCCCAGTGCAGTGCTTGTGGATCTCTGCCTTGGTCCCCTGCCAGAATTAGGCAGATGTGGAGGAGTGTGTGTGTGTGTGATTAATCCAAGGGAGACAGGCTGGGTACAGGCATGGGTTGGCACTGCAGCACGTGTGTCCTGGATCTGGCATTTGCCAAAGGATGGGATCTACTAGATGGCTCTGTGGTGCTCCTGGGTGTGTAGTTAGAGCTGCTGCACAAAGCAATATCCTGATGCCTCTCTCCTGGCTGAGATTGATTTTAGACTCTGGTAAAATGAGGACATGCAAGGACATCAGTGGTGTGGTGACCTTAATTTAGCTCCCATTCTGGAGCTGGAGGTGTATCAGAAAAGCCAGGGCAAAGTCCCTCATTTGGTGGTAGAATTTTAATCAGATAATCCCAGGAACCTCTGCTGAGAGATTTTGGCTTGTCCTTTCCATACTGCTGCAACACCAGGGAGAAATGCTAAATCCAGTGCTGTTAAATGATGCCTTGGGATGCTCCTGAGGAAATAACACAGAGGCAGCACTGCTGCTCTGCATCTGTGCCAGTTCCTTGGTCTTGGGTGTAAAACTAATATGATTCAAAGAATTGGAAAAGTAAAGTGGTCTGAAATTAGCACAGTTGCAATCTGACTATTCCCAGTGAGGCAGGCAATTTTCTGCCTTTTTCTTGCCTTAATTCTTAATTCTCCATTGCCTCCACATACCTATATAGAACAACAGGCTGCTTACTGTACATGCCCTGAAAATCACCTGTGTTCCCATGTTCAGCTGATAGACACTGAACTCCAGTGTCCCTGCAGTGCTGGGAATCTCTTCAAATGGAAGATTTCCGTATGAAAATTCCTCTGTAATTTAGTCTGCTTATGAAACAAAATAAACAACCCGACGTGGAAATGCCTGAAGTCAAGCAAAGAGCTAACAACTTGGGTGGCCAAGGGGTAGCAGGTGGGGTGCCATGGTAAAGCAAAGCCCGTGGGAGTTACAGGAGCCTCTGTCAGAGGTTCTCTGCGTGCACTCCTCTCCTCTCCTGCAGCCAGACCTCTGGTGGGGCTCAGAGGAGCAGGCTGAGCTGTCACACACTAGTTATCCTTGTTGCTGCCAAGGCCTTTGCTGACTCAGTGCTCGGGATCCTGGCGTGAGCAGTACCAAATTGCTGTGTGCTCTTGCTCTCCATTCGGGCACTGCCGAGTGCTGAGCACAATCTATATTAAGGCACTTTGCTAGCAGGCAGCTGAGAACCTGAGCCCCAACTACTTCTCTCTGCTGCTGCTGTGTTGGCTTTATTGCACCTGCTGGCTTGAGGAAGGCACCTCAGTAAAGCTTCCCTTCAGGAGCCTCTGAGTCCCACAGCATCCTCCAGATTCCAAAGTGTGGGTGGAAGAAAAGAATCCCCTTTTGTTGCCGAAGCTCAAATCCCAACGCTTTCTTCGCTGTCTAATTTGTTGGTGTCAGCAGATTCTGGGTGTTTTACTGCCAGCAGTCGGCTTGAACTTCCTTGAAGTTGCAACATCAGGAGGGTTAATTATGTACAAAGTGCTGGCCAGTGCTGAGGTCTGGCACGCAGGGATCCAGCTGTGCCGGAGAGATGATCCAGAGGTGATTGTCATGGCCAATGTTTGCGTGTTCTTGGGGACTCTGGGCTGCTTGTGTTCCTGGGATGGGGTCAGGTTAGGCAGGGGGGGAGCAGGGAGAGTCTGGCAGAGGCTTTTCCTTTCTGTGAAAGGTCCTGCTTCAAAGGAAATGGTGTTAGTGTGGGGAGGATTAGCATGCCCAGGAATGGAGGCGTGACCCTTCTGGGTTTAATCTGATTCCTGCTCAGTCCTTTCTAGGGTTGAAAATGCCATTTTCAGCCTTTGCAGAAATGCTGTTTAAAAAGAAACTTGAAAAAGAAAATTCTTGAGGCAAAAACTACAGAATTTTCATCATTTTGTGTATGAGTGCATGGTGGCTGTACAGCTGGAGGACTTGCTGAGTGCTAGTGAATAACTGATGAATTGTAGTGACTGGACAGTCAACTGATATATTGACCTGGACAGGCTGAGAGTTGAGCAGAGAGGAACCTCAGGAAGTTTGACAAGGGCAAGTATAGAGTCCTGCACCTGGGGAGGAATAGCCCCATGGAGCAGGACAGGTTAGATGTTGACCTGCTGGAAAGCAGCTCTGGGGAGAAGGACCTGGGAGTGCTGCTGGACAAGTTGCCCATGAGCCAGTCATCTCCCCTTGTGCCTAAGCACGCCAGTGGTGTCCTGGGGTGCATTCAGAAGAGTGTGACCAGCAGGGTGGGAGAGGTTATCCTCTCCTTCTACTCTGCCCTAGGGAGGCTACAGCTGGAATTCTAGCTCCTGTTCTGAACTCCCTGGTTGAAGAGGCGAGGAACTACTGGAGAGAGTCCAGCAGAGGCTAGGAAGATAGATGCTGAGGGGACAGGAGCATCTCTGGGAGGAAGAAAGGCTGAGAGCCCTGGGGCTGCTGAGGCTGGAGCAGAGCAGAGCCAGAGGGGAGCTGCTCCATGCTGAGCAAGAGCTGAAGGGTGCAGGGGGCAAGAGGCTGGGGCCACACTCTGCTCAGTGGTGCCCAGGGCCAGGCCAAGGGGCAATGGGCACACACTGGAAGCCAGCAGGTTCCAGTGAACAGGAGGAGAAACTTCTTTGCTATGAGGATGCCAGAGCCCTGGCCCAAGGCTGCCCCGAGATGCTGTGGAGTCTTTCTGTCAAGAGATTCCAAACCTGGAGGTGACCCTGGTCAACCTGCTGGAGGTGACCCTGCTTTAGCAGGAGGTTGGACTGATGATCCTCAGAGGTCCCTTCCAACCCCCACCAGGCTGTGATTCTCTAGTACTATATTCAGCTGCAGAGATTTTTCTCTAAGGCACCAAGCAAATTTGGCATTGAGGAGCTCCTCCCTCAGAACTCCTGCAGTCAGTTTGCCAGGTCCCCCAAGAAGGAAAATAGTCTCTTCTGCTCCTTCCAAACAACCTGCAGGGCTGCCAAGCCTCCATCCTTCCCCTTTGCAGCAGCACTTAAAACACAGTTTGTGCATTTCCCAATATTTGTAACCTCGTCAGTCAGGCCTTATCTCCCTGATAACTGAAAGGACACAAAGCACACACAAGCCTTATCACAGAGCTAACAGAGCTCTCACCTCCCCTCCGTGAGGGTGCAGGCATGGGAAGCCTTCTGTCAACAGCTCAAACACCCCAATTAAAACAGGGATCGATTCTTTTTTCACTTGCACTAGCTTTGTGTCAGTTTGCTGCCCAAAGCTGGCTTAGCTGAGGTGATGCTGTCAGATCTTAAAGCAGGAGGTTTTCCTGTTTCATTTCCTTTGCCTGGCATCACCTGGCAAACCCTGAGCTACCAGCCAGCCACTCTCTTAGCCACTTAGTATTCAAACTCTCTTCTCCATAGCTTTCAGATTAAGGTCTTTTGCCTGAATGGCCCAGCCTTGTTCTCCTTTGCCTGACTCCAATGTCCACACCTATTTTAATAACAGTTTTTGCTTAATTATGACACAACTGAGTTACAACAGCAGCAGACTGAAGGGTGCCTTAAATGCATGACTGTCCTTTGTCTGCCCTAGTTCAGATATCAGAGCTGCCAAATGGCAGTTTTGGCAAAAAGGGGATGGGATGGGACTTAAATACAATTTAAAGCAACTTTTTTTTTTCCCTTTCTTTTGGCAAATTGGCTATTTTCCTACATGCTCCAACACTGAGTCCTCTACCCACCATTTCCCCAACAGTAATACCTAACAGCAATACAACGTGGTTGTTTGCACTACCAGTGAGTGAGTTTTGAACAGTAGCAGAATTTGTCTTGGTTCCTGGCCTAGATATGTGCAGTGCAACAGTCTTGTCTTGTGTCTTCCTCACTCCAAAGTGAATGGCTGTTTAATCTCCATCCCATGGAAAAAAAAAAGAGGGGAGGGGGGGGAAAGCCAGGACATGCTGATCCCCTGAGATGGGCTTTTTAATTGCTCTAGCTTGACACTCCAACTTTGTGTCCTCATGGCCACTGATTGATTTCAATTAACATTCCCATGCTCCAGGCACTATAAATAACCCTTGTCTGGCTGGCTGCTTCTCCACTGCCAGCTCAACCTTTCTCCTTTAGCTGCTGCTGCTGCTCATCTTGCTTCTTGGCTTGGCCTCAGGCTCAGCCTATAATTCTTTCCAAACTTCCCTGTATAAAATAATCATGTACATGAAGTAAAACAGGAGTCTCATATACACACTTAATAACTCTTGTGTACTGTATGAGTGGGAATTCCACTTTATAACCCCCAGAGCTTTCAAATGGTTCTCATTTTCAGCAGCATTCCTCCTGTGAGATCTAAAACTTCCCATTTTATCCCCAGCCATTTCTTTCCCTTTCAACCTTTTTTATTTCTCCCTTAGATTTCAGGGGACACACAACCCTGAAGTGGCTGGGAGCTGAGAGCACCACACTTGAGCTTTTAAGCCAAATGTCAGCATTCTCTTCCCAATGCCACATTTTCCACACTAAAGCTTCCACTCACTCGCAATTCAGAGCAAAAGACTCCAAGTTGAGATTTAGACCAAACTGTTAAGATAAGCTTAGGGGAGACCTAGAGCTAATATTCTACATCTGTCTGTCTGCCTACCTGGAGTCTCTTTCCCAGTGGAAAAGAGAAGAAAGAGTATCCCATGTCTAGATGTGGTACTTAGGGGCATGGTGGGGATAGGTAGGTGGTTGGAGTTGGTGAGCTTAGAGGTCTCTTAGAGGTTCTGTGTGTTCAGACCCATCCTGTATGTGACAGAGAGATAACATCTGCATGTATATGGGTGCAGGAGCAAGACTGCTAGGCAGAGGAGTGAGAGGTAGCCCTCCACAGATTTGTCAGGCCAGAAAGGACCATTACATCAAAGGTGTATAGAGCTGGAGGGGTTGAATTTGATTGGGGGATTTGTTATTTTGCTGATGTTTTGAAAGCTAAGGGTAAATAGACAGCTCTTTGATAAAATGCACATGTATTTCTCTGGTTTTCTGCCAGCTGGGGGTTATGGATGATGTTTCTCAATCTTGAACTACAAAAAAGAAAAAAAGAATATCAAAAAACCACCAGAAAAACACCCAAAAGTAAACAAAAAACCAAAACCACAACAACAAACACCCAAAACCAAACAAACAAAAATCAAGAGCCCCAAGTTTATGATTTATCTTTGTTGTATGTGGCTTTTTTTTTCTCTTCTTCCACCCAGCAACACATCCAGTGGAAGATCTCAAAACACCCTAAGCCAGTAGCATTTGGAATTAGGAAGATTTGTGTTGATTTGGGATTAATCCACAAGTATGGAAGAACTCAAGGGGATGACAGGCATTGCCTCCTGAAACCAAGAACCTCTTGCTTCTAAAATTCCTGATCCCCTTTAGAAAGGAGCAAGGCTACAATAAAACCAAAGGCAGGAGCTTCTCTGTGTCATTTGGTGCAATTGGCAGAGTTGGATGTGCACAAACTCATGCAAGTGGAGAACCTCAGGAGAGTGAAGGCAGCTTGCATGTATGAGAAGGTCATGGTCAGCCTTGTGCCTGTTGCTGGGCTGTGCTGCCTGTCCCCAGCTGGCCATGGGTGAGCACCTCTTGGTGACTTGCCTCTTCCCTCCTGTGCTGTGCTCGCAGCTGCGTGCGGAGCCCATGTGCTCTCTGCATGTCATGCAGTTGCTGGTTACTTGTGCTAATTGAAACATCGTTTGCAAAGGAACATTCTTTGGCTTTGGGTTTTCCCCTCCCCTTTTTCCACATTTGGAGCCTGGCCTGGGTTCCCTCTGTTGTATCCCTGACTTTATTTACTGAGCAATGTGTCAGTGCTGTATCTCCATGATGGTCAGCGCTTGGCCAAATGAAAAGGACTAAGTATAGAAATGTTGGGTGCTGCACCCCCTCCAGCTCCTGCTACCCCTTCTGGGGTGACCCAAAAACTGGAGGCTCAATATGGTCTCACCAGTGCTGAGTAGAGGTGGATAATAATTTTCCTTGATCTGGTGGTCATGCTTTCTTGAGGAAATGGTTTGCCCTGGATGATGGAGAGCATGCTGCTGGCTCATGGCCAGCCGGGTGCCTGCCGCAGCCCTTCCCTCCTCAGCAGCAGGGCTGTTAACACAGCAGTTTGCTGACTGCACCAATGCTTGGGGTGGTGCCAGGGTGTGAGCTGTACCTGCTGCAGTTATCTATACTGAATCTATGACTTATGTCTCAGTCATTTTTGTTGGAAGAGACCTTTAAGATCGTGAGTCCAGCTGTTAGCTAGTGATGAACCTGGTGGTCACCACAAAACCATGTCCCTCAGCACCTCATCTAAACATCTTTTCAATCCCTCNCTCCACCACTGCTCTGGACAGCCTGGGCCAGGGCTTGACTACTCTTTCAGTGAAGAAATTTCTCCTAATGTCCAACTTAAACCTCCCTTGGTGTAATTTGAGGTTGTTTCCTCTTGTCCTGTCACTTGTTCCCTGGGAGAAGAGACCAACCACCACTGCGCTCCAGCATCCTTTCAGGGAGTTGGAGAGAGTCTCTTCTTCTCCAGGCTAACCAACCCCAGTTCCCTCAGCTGCTCCTCACACTTATGCTCTAGACCCTTCCCCAGCTTCATTGCCCTTCTCTGGACACACTCCAGCACCTCAATGTCCTTCTTGGAGTGAGGAGCCCAAAATTGAACTCAAGATTGGAGCTGTGGCCTCACCAGTGTTGAGTAGAGGAGGACAATCCCTGTCCTAGTCCTAGTGGCACTCTAGTGCTGATCCAAGCCAGGAAGCAGCTAAGTCATCCCTTTGTTGTTAGGATCACCTGCCTGATTTGCTTCTGTTGGGGACATGGTGCTTAAAGCAGTGTCACTCATTTATAAAGGGCAAGATATTGCTCCATGGTCTTAATGAATGTTCCTTTTTCTACCTGTTCTTTGACAAACTGTGTTCAGTACCAGTGCCTTCAGCTTCTGTTTTATAGTTTGTGTTGGTAGCAACATACAAAAAAATTAAACCCCTATATAATAAATAATTTAACTGACTAAATAGATAGATAATTAAAAGAAAAGGCTTAATTGATTGGAATGAAAGTTAAAATAATCCAAAGAGGAGTGAATTTTCTGTTGTCTGGTGCAGTGGCAATAATGTTAACTATTTAATGCTATTCAAGGGGAAAAAAGTACAGAGAAGGAGTCTTTTCAAATAGAAATCATATTTCTGAGAGTGTTGAAATTTGCTAATGTGATGGTTTGGGATTTAGCAGAAAATAAAAATATAAACCTATTAATTCAGTAATATCAACCTGTATTTGTGATAAGTTATAGTCCTAAAAGACTTCTCTTTTTCCACAAAGAACAGTGCTAAAAAAAATAGCACAGGTCTAATCAGACAATCTCCCAAAGCTATTAGTGGATATGCTTATAGATAAACAAGAAACAAAACATCCTGAGAGCAGTGGGAGAAATAAATAGATTTTCTGGAAGGGAGACTGAGTGTGAGAGCAAAGGGAGTAATGGGGCAGATGTGTGAGAGTTTGAAAACTGCTTTTTTTGCATTACAGGATGTCATTTATTTAGCTTGAAAAAACATGTTTTTACGGCATTATTCTGTGCCTTTCCCAGTTCTCATGCACTGGAAGCCAGCTCTAACTTCTGTGTCAATGGGCACTTGGGGACTCCAAGCCCTGAGTTATTTCACTGTCAAATGCTGTTACTAAGTCACTGGAAATCACTTTTTTTTTTTTTAAAGAGGAAAAAAAAATGTAATCTGATTTACTCCAAGATGCCCAAGAGCAATCATTTATATTATAAAGCTGCAAGTGGCAGGAGGACATCTAAAAATAGCATAGTCCAAAAGCTCAGATACAGATACTGGAAGAGAGAATTTTTCCCTTATTTCTNTGAGCTGGTCTAGGTGATCCTGCTCTGGCAGGGGGGTTGCACTAGATGATCTTTCTAGGGCCCTTCCAACCCCTGACATTCTGTGATTCTGTGAATCAGCAGACTCACTGCTTTGACTCAACCCCTGCTTCTTGTGGCCCTCTTGCAGGGAGCAGTATTTCCTTCTCTTCATTCCCAGTTACTCATTGTTTCTTGTCAGGTTATTTAATCAGCTCCAGTTGATGCTAATTTAGTCTTTTGCATGACCAGTGAGCCTTGCTGTATCTAGGGTATCCTACCATGTTCCTGGAGGTGATTTCCATACTTATCTGGCAAGATTTTTCCCTTTCTTCAGGAGTTTCCTCAACTGACTGTGCCACCCAGCTCTCCTCAAAATCCAAAGGCACATAAACTGAAAAGAAGCAGAATCTCTTCATTTGCTGACTGATGTGTCCTTAATTTCCTAGGCTGGCCAGGAGATGTGACCCATCACACAAAGGATTTTGTTATAGGCCATGTGGTTTCCCCCTTCCATAGGATAATGGTTGTAAATGTCTTAGAGCCTCACTTTAATTGTCTCATAAGGTTGAATGATTTCTTGGCTGGTCATATGAGATGAGTTACTGGGATGTGCTGTGGATTTGGCTGGCAGGGCCTGGAAGTGCCTGTCAGTGATGGAGATGCTTGCAGGCTGTAGCCATGCTTTCTGCCTGTGATGTGTGGTGGTGGGTTTGTTCTTGTGCTTGTTGTGCCTTCAGCTGCTTGTTTGTTGTGGTCACTGTGTTTTCCTGCTCTGATCTTTGGTTATCATGTAGCCGTGGAGACCACCAGTGTGTGCTGTGCCTCCTGTTGTTGTGGCTTCCTGCTAACCAGTGTTTGTTGTGGGAGATAATATGTGGTGGTGTTTTTCAGCTTGTTCCTTTGCTCTGGCTGCTTGATGTTTGCATTGTAGCCATAGATTTCCGTGGTTAAACCCTTTGAGCTTGAAGGGAAAAAAAGCCCAAATGAGCTTTCCCTTTCTAGTCATCTGTAAAAGTCAAACATGCTCTTGTTCAGCATGACCACGAAAACTTGGAGATCAAACTGAGGCAATTGAAAGTGTCCCACAACACAGAAATTCCCTTCTTCCGCCTTTCCACTCTTGTCTCTCCACAACTAGATTCCTCCTGCCAACTCCAAGCAGAAAGGAGATTTGCCTACCACTGAGAGAGCTGCTTGTGCTCCAGCTGAGGAGTGGGGTGGGACAGATATGATGGAGCATAGAATCCTAGAATGGTTTGGGTTGGAAGGGACCTCTGGAGCTCATCTAGT
>VWZO01018876.1:0-21236 GCA_013396975.1 Bucco capensis | reverse complement strand
AGCCAATTCTTTTAGGACTCTGGGGTGCATCTCATCAGGTCCCATAGACTTATGTGTGTTCAGGTTCCTCAAGAGGTCATGAACCTGATTTTCACATACAGTGGGAGGGACTTCACTGCCCTGGTCCCCACCTTGAGGTTTATTAACTTGGGAGGTGTTGGGAGAGAGGTTGCCAGTGGACATGGAAGAAAAGCATGGCCTTGGGTAGTGCAAAGCAGCTCTCTCCCTCCTCCTCCCAGGAGGGAATTCATCAGAGAAGTTGTGCCACCCTGTGGCAGAGCAGGCAATGCAGAGAGGCAGGCAGAGCCTGGTGAACAGAGCATGTTCAGGACATGGGTGCAGGAGCGGGGAGGGAGCAATGGGGCAGCACTGCAAGCAGGTAGCTGGCCATGGCTGGCTCCTTTCAACCAACAAGCCTCAAAAACGCCCTTAGTTCAATACTCAGGGACAGCTTGATGAGTAGAACAGGAGCTCATGCTGTTCAATTCCTCTACTGCTCTTGTGATTCTAGGATGATTGGGAGGTAGTTGAAGTTACCTTTGGGCTGGCAATAGGACGAGAGAAGTGTAGCAAGGCTTTGTTGATGCTATCAGTTGAGCAAACTGGACATCCGCAAGTCCATGGGCCTGGATGGGATGCACCCACAAGTGCTGAGGGACATGGCAGAGCTCATTGCTAGGCTGCTCTCCATAATCTTTGAGAGGTCAAGGAGAACAGGAGGACTGGAGGAAGGCCAGTGTTACTCCAATCTTCAAAAAGGGCAAGAAAGATGACCCGGGTAACTCTAGGCCAGTCAGCCTCACCTCCATCCCTGGGAAGGTGATGGAACAGCTTGTTCTTGCCAACATTTCCAAGCATGGAGAAGAGGAGACTGGGAGGGGACCTTATTAATGTTTACAGGTATGTTTAAGGGCGAGCGTCAAGAGGAGAGAGCCAGGCTCTTCTTAATTTCATCCAATGTTAGGACAAGAGGGAATGGGAGCAAGTTGGACCACAGCAGGTTTAGTATTAACATGAGGAAAAACTTTTTTACAGTGAGGGTGACGGAGCACTGGAACAGGCTGCCCAGGAGGGCTGTGGAGTCTCCTTTTCTGGAGACATTCAAGAACCATGTGGACACATTCCTGTGTGACCTGGTCTAGGTGATCCTGCTCTGGCAGGGGGGTTGGACTAGATGATCTTTCTAGGTCCCTTCCAACCCGTAACATTCTATGTTTCTGTGATTCTATCCAAGGGGGAGCCCGCTGTGCCCTTGGAGAAGCCTCAACTCTCCAAGGAAGGGAAGGTTTTGCTGCAAAGGGGCTGTATCAGGGGACAGAGCAGGAACTTGTTTTCAGTCAGGCTACATTTGAATGATGAAGCACAGAGCAGCTGTCCAAGTGACAGCCAAGAGGCGGGATCGAGGCAAGGCACAGGGAATGAGTCACCCACAGCCAAAGCCAAGCAAGGGCTGAGCGGTAAAATGAATCATGTAAGGTAAAGAACAGGATCAGAGCAGAGTAGGAAAGGGAAGTCATCATCCTAGCAGGGAAATAACTGGAGTGACAGAAGGAGGAGGGTGAACAAAATCAGAAAACTACAGGAAAGCAGGGCATAGCAATGACCATACTTCACCAGACTGGTGGGCATCCAGCTTGGTACACTGTCTGCAGCAATGGCCAGGAGCAGATGTTTAAGGAAAAAGCTCAGAAAAGCCAGGACAGGCGTAGAGCATGACTTTCCCCAGAGGGCCCTCCTAGCCTCCAGCAGTCCATGCTGTAGCAAGTCCTTGAGCCAGGGCCTGTGCCTGCAACTTTAATAGCCTGCAGGGACCTTTTGTGCTCTGAACCTAATTGCTTTGCAAACCCCTCTTAGCTTTTGGCCTCTATCCTACCTGGCAGCAGTGAGCTCCACAGCCTGAGGGTGCACAGGAGGAAAGCACTAGAGAAGAAGGGATGTGGCAAAGCCAGGGAGAGCAGAGGGAATCCTTCTGCATCAGGCAGCCCAGCCGTTAGCACTTCTAAAATAACAAATCAAGGGCACTGTGGTGCACTCCTCCCAAGCTCTCATGCCAGCCCCTTGGAGGGTTCAAGACATTAGCAGTGCATTTGAAGGGACTGCCCCAAGTATATCACTGTCAAAAAAAAAAACTATTTCTGAGGAAGAAAATGCTGAAACCAATGACTTTTGGAACCAAGAAGCTTCTTTCTTCTCCAGAGGCCTAAGGAGTCTACAGTTCCCACAAGGCCTATCTCTCTCCAAGAGACGAGCTTCAGACACTTGAGCAGCCTGCACTGGAGCTCCTTTCTGGTCAGCTCAGTACTAATCAGTGTTGGAGATGTATAAACCTGCCCTGGAAGCAGCAAAAGGAGAGAATAAAGGCTTTTCCTCCTCAAATGGTAAAACATTTATTTTTTCCTCCAGGAAACAGGCAGCAAATGAAGGCATTCTGCCCATGAAAGAGAGATCGGGAGAGAGAAGGGGCAAGATCTGAATTGCAAAAGGAACTGGCACATTACAGCAAGGGAGGCTATGAGGTACAAGGCCACAGTGTAAAAGATGAAAAGAAAAAAAAAAAAGGCATTCAAAGCCTTTGAAGCATCCATCAAAGCCATAACCTTATTGCAGGCTATGTTTATAGTTCCCTTGCAGTCACAGCAGCAGCTTTTCAATGGTGCTGGGCTTAAAACAAGACCAGAGCCAGCTCTCTGCTGCTCTAGCACCAGCAGACAGGCCTTTTTTACGCCTGTGTATGGACATTTCCTAGACTGCAACAGTGACTCTGAAATTCATTTCACCCTTTAATTGGATTTCATGGAGGAGAGTGAGGCACAGAGTGGTGTTGTGGGGTTCCCTGGCACCCGGTGGAGAGGCCACAGCATTGCAGATGATCTTTGTTGGAAGGGGTTTGGAGTGGCAGAGTGATGTCTTGTGCACCCACCAACACACACTCCCTGGACTCAGTGGCTCCTCTGGCCAGGAGAGCAGCAAAAGCCCTATTTCTTGTGCTGAATTTCAGCAAGCACAAGTCACTTCTATTTCATCACACTCAAAAGCAGCTGGGCTTAACTAAGTCACATTTCCTAGCTGTATCAGAGGCAAAGGCTTGTTTTGCTTGAGTGATTTAACCACTCTAGAAGAATTTTAGGAAGCTGTGCAGCAAGCACCCATGATGAGCAATGACTCCCCTTGCCTTGCTCCACAGGATTAAAAAAGACCTGTGCAAGGGACTAAATCCTGTTTACACTCCCACTGCTTTAAGATCCTAGGTGAGAAACAGCTCCTCTTCAGTGTTACGTATAGTTCATTTCTGAGATGAACTATTTCCAACTGATGGTGTTTTTTTTCATTAGCTGCTAAGGCTCAACCTTTGTACACTGTGTTTATCTCACAGCCACCTGCCCCAGGCAGCAAAAGCCCCATGCAAAGAGATGCTGTTATCCCACTGCAGGGAGAAGAGTGAACCTCAGTACTGGGTGCCAATGTGTAGGTGGAGAGGGAAGGATTAGCAGTCATTTTGATGTGAACCCCAATCTTCTCTGCCTCTTTCTCCCAGCTGTGTTGGTGGCACAGACTACCACCTCAGTCTTCTCCTAAAGAAATCAGAGAAGGTGATGGCTCCCACGTGCTGACTGATGACCTGGCAATGCTAGGGGACCACTCACCTGCCCTCCCAGCCATGCATCACCTTCACAATGTGGCCACTAGCATGCCTCAGGGAAAAGCTGCAAAGAACCTCAAAGGCAACTCTCACAAGAGTCAGAAATCTACCATGCTGACTCTAAGCCTGACACAAAATGTGAATATTTTTGTGATTCACCTACACGTACAGCCGTCCCCTGAATTGTGCTGGACTTTTGGTGTGCATGGATCTTGTGCCATCTCATCCCCTGAGCTGATAATACACAACTTTATAGAGTCTGTCTGTTTGCCCACATAGACCATTTTGTCCATCAGTGTCGATAGATATCTCTCTGATTGTAACTTATTTAGGAAGATACACTGATTTGACTTTAATTTTCAAACACCTCACCACAATCCTTCTCATACACATGGGAACAAGATAGTTGCTATTTTCAGACTCTCTGCAATTATCATTTTCTCTGCCCATTTTAGCTCTCTGTTCTTCATCTATGTTACTCGTGCAACAAAAGGATGACTCCAGCCCATAATTTACCTGCTCTGCTTAGACCGCAGAAAGGTGGTATTTTCAGCATGTTGTTTTGGTTTTTTTTTCATCCTGTCCTTTATATAGCCAGCCATTTTGTTCTCTTTTGAGATGGCTGTAGCAAAGTGAGCAAATGTTCCCACTGAACTGTGTGGTGACAACCCAGCCCCTCCCCTCCATCATCCAGGTGGTTGTGGTTGGTTGTGAACCCAGCAAGGCAGCGGTGGCACAGAGGCAACCTTCTCCAATGTGTTTGTCAACAACAAGGTTTGCCTGCCCCTTCACCTACCTTGGGTAAGTCCCACTGGGTGCCTGCACAATCTTCTCTAACTTAAATAATTTCATGACAACTGCAAAACTTGCTGCTTTGCTGCTTCCCCTACTTTTCCAAGTCATTAATAAATATTAAGCACCATCAATGGGCTTGCAGCTCACTGCACAGCCTAATATCCCCAGCCCCAAAGGGAGAGTGTATCCCCACCTCTCTTGCTCCCACCACCCTGCCCTCCACTAGCAAGAACCCTGGAATTGCCTCCCACATCCCCACCTTTCTGTGAGGGGCTCCAGCCTGTGCACTGCAGCTCTGCTGGACTGGAGGGGTGTTTTAGCCCCCAGTCTGCCAGCGTTTCTAAGTGAAGTGCAGGTTGCCTGACAGTTGGTTCACTCAGCAACTCGACGTTGCAAAACACTCAATAATTCACAACACTAAATGGCCCCTTTGGTTCAGACTGAGCTTCCTATCCCACGGGATGCCAGACACAGCATTACCAGCTCCTGTTACTCATCCTATTCTCCAGCCAGACCAGGACTGCAGTGCACAATGGAAGCTCCCAAACAGAGCTCCCAAATGTCTCAAGGTGTTACCCAGCCTCTGAGGATGCTTTTCCCCTTCCAATAGGGAGAGGAGGAAGCAGTGGGCTACAGAAGGAGGCAGTGGTCAAATGGTCCAAAAAGACAGGCTCTGGTAGAGATTCCTGAGCTGATTTGTGGGGCAGCAAAAATATGAAGCAGCCAACAATGGCTCTTTGGAAGCATCAGGGGAGCACCCACTTTTCCTCTCCATATGCCTCTGTGTACAGCCCAAGAGCAGGACATGTTTGCTTCTTCCTCTCACTGCTCCTATCTGGCCTCAGCCTAGTTTCAGCTTGTCCTCCCTTGCTGCACCCAGAAACTCCCATGTTGGCTTAAGCCCCTTCCCCACCATGCCTGCAGAACTGCAGATGGCCATGGGCACAAAGCTGCTGCGTGTGGGGGCTGGCAGCCAGCAGTCCTTGGGGCATTGACGGGCTAATGTATTTAATGCCTATGGCAGATGCTGACATACCAGTGCTGCTGGTGTGCAGATGCTGACACACAGAGGACTGGGCTGGCTCAGGTGCTGCAACCCTGTGGGGTGAGAGGGGGCAGCATAAGCAAGACAGGCAGCATGAGAGCAAGGTGCTTGGTGCAGCTTCACCAGCAGTATGCCATGACTCAGCCAACTTGCTTTTACCCTATGGCCACCTCCCTACCTGCCCCAGCTAGAAAACCTGCCTCCATCCCAGAGAAAGCATTCCCCTCAGGGTCTGTTTCTACAGTTTTCCGTAGTTTGTGAGGAAGTTAAGCCTTGTTTTCCTTTTTTCTTTAAAGAAAAACAAAAGGAAAATAGGAGTATTGTTCTTCAGGTCTCTGAAGCGCTGCTGTCTACCAGAAGTAGCTGTGGACATCACGTGTTTGCTCCGAAGGCAGAATACCCTATGTGTTTTACCATCTCCCACTACTTTGGCTTTTCTGATTCTTGTCCACCTAATTTTCCCTGAAAGGTCTGGGAGAAGTCCTCCAGGACCACTCACAGCTGCAGGGCTCTTAAAGCCCTAGAGAAGAGCATCTTTCCCAGCTGTTCTGCCAGCCACTTCAGCAACACACTCTTTGGCTCTAGGAAGCACCAAGGAGCTGCAGTACAGGGTCTTCTGCCCTTCTCCAGGATTTACAGGGGGTCAGATCTGGGCTCTGTATGCATTTTGCACAGCTCGTGATGCACTGAACCAGACTTGTCACTGTGCAGGGAAATTAGTCACTCACACAGACTGCAAAGCCTTTTTCAGCTGCTCACTTTGAGAGCTTAGCCATACAAAAAAGTACCATACATGTACAGTACATGACTTTAAACAATCAAAATGTACTCAAAAGAAAGCCAGCTTTACCGGCATAAGCTGAGAGAGCTCTTCATAGTGCAAGTTACTTCCCTGCCTAATTTCAGCCTTTCATTCCCCCAAGTTTTGGCCAAAAAGCTGCAAAGTACATCCCTACTTTCATCCTAATCAAACCACATTTCTTCCCATTTTCCAGAGAAAGCAACCTTTCTGCACAGACTCCTGCACAGACTGGAATAGTGACCATTGAGCAAGTAAGGGGCAGGAGGTTAGAGAGAAAATGAGTGCCCTGTCTGCCTCTCCACACCTCCCCTCTGCTGTGGTGCTTACAGGGAGACATCTCTCTCTGTTTGGAAGAAGGACTGGGGATGGAAACAGTGGTAAAGACTGTTTCCTAAATAGAGAAGGGGAACAAAGGAGCGATTTCTCATTCACTATTTTAGGCTTGTTTCCCCTAAAACTCTCTGAAGTGGTGCTACAAGCCCTTCTTTGATGTTTGCTTACATCCTTCTTTATCTGCTTCTGTGATACTTTTGTGGCTTTTCTGCACAAAGTAATACAACTCGCTCTCTCGCTCCATGTGGGTCTCTTCTGCTTATTAAACCCAGTTACTCTCTTCTCTGGTCACACTTCTCCTCCCATAGCTCAAACACCTGACCCACCTTTTGTACTGCTTGCAATTTGGGTAGCAGCTCCTCTCATTTCAGCTATTTATTTCATAAAGGGAATGTGTTTAGGGGATTTTACGTGTATCTTGAAAGAAAGTGGCTATTAACAGCAGCTCTTGCTGACCTTCCTGCTGCATCCCATTTGTTCTCAGATAGCATAAATAGCAGGACAAAAATCTGTATAAAAACATTACATGCTACCCATTCCTGAGCGGTTTTGTGTAAGGTTTTCTGTTTTGCTTTAAAGATTCTTTTAAGGTGGGATCTGGAATGGGAAAAGAGCTTCTTAGAGAGGGTTTATAGATATTGTGTTATTTGGATTATAACCACAAATCAAAAGGGGAAAGTGAGTGAAAACTTCATTTCCCCCAAATCAATTTGTAGTAAAGGCATTCATTATTTCAGGATAATCTCCTTCTTACTATTAGACTTCACCATAAACTTTTCCTAGACAGATTCCTCCAGCATTGGTTAATACTACTAATCTTATCACAGACTTCATGGCACTCCTTGGATAAAGTCATACCTCCTTTCCATGGCTCTCCTTTTTCCTAAGGTGCTGGGATGATGCTGCGCCTGATGGTGTTTTCAACATAGATTCACATCTGGTAGCACCAAAATCTTCAGGGGGTCATCACAGCCTGCATATCTGTTCATTTAAAAAAAACAACAAACAAACAAAAACAAACCAACACCCAACCAAACTACAAAATAGAGTTACCAAACAACTCTTTAGACAACCAGAAGGTTTCATTTCAGTATCATCAAAACAAAGCATTCACAATAGTTTTTCATTTCTTTCTAAGCCAAAAAGTATCAGATCCTCATATATGGAACAAAGAAAATGAAATGCACAGCTTTTCCTCTTCTCTTTCCTATGTTTTAAGTTAGTTCATGCTTTCTTAATTGATCATCCTGCCACGGGGTTGCCAGTTGCAGGCTTTGCTGAGTTTCCAGAGCAGAGGAAAGAGACACTCACAAGTTCCCTAACTGTGGGCTCTGTTCCAGTCCACAATGCCCCATCCAGGCAGCCAGCAAGCTTTCTTACAAGTGCTTCTACCCAAAAAGTGCCGTTGTTGATTTTCCATGGCTTCTCTCTGCATTGCCAAGATCACCCCCTGCATAGGGAAGCTCTTCAGCCTCTGCTACACTGCATGGAAAACTTTCCTGAGCAGGGGTCCAAGCAACGCAGGCTTCTCTCCTGCACTTTACCAACAGGTTCTTTCCACCAGAATGATATTCCAGCCTAGAAGCTTAGCTGTCCTTTTCTCCAGAAACAACTAGCAGTTTGTCAATACAGAGCTGGCCCTGGAATGGCTGAAGTGCACAGCATTGTAGGAGCTGCCCGTAAATGCACCATCCCTTGCCCACTGCGGCAGAGTTCTCCTCTGCTTTCCCCATAGCCCATAACCACAGAGCCCTGGTGCCAGCATCTCAATTGCCAATTTAAAGCCTGGCTAAATTACTGTGCACTCCTCACAGACCTCATTCAGCATTTCCGTTATCACTGCCTATCTGTTCCTGATTAATTACACAGAATCACACAATCACAGAACATTCATGGCTGGAAATGACCTCTCAGATCACTGAGTCCAACCAAAACAAACAACCAAACAAAAAAACCATACCAAAATAAAACAACCAAACAAAAACAAACCATATAAACCCTGTCCTCACTAGAGCATGTCCTGGAGCACCACATCTACACGTTTCTTAAACACCTCCAGGGATAGTGACTCAACCACCTCCCTGGGAAGGCTGTTCCAGTGCCTCACCACTCTTTCTGTAAAGAATTTCTTCCTAATATCCAGTCTAAACCATTAATAGACAGTCTAAACCTGTCTCAACTTCGAACCATTCCCTCTGGTTCTGTCATTAGTTACTAAGGAGAAGAGACCAACCCCCACCTCTCTACAACCTCCTTTCAGGTAGTTGTAGAGGGNCCCCAAAACTGAGCCCTGAGGGACACCACTGGTGACTGGCAGCCACCTAGATTTCACTCCATTAATCACAACTCTCTGGGAATGGCCACCCAGCCAGTTTTTAACCCAGTGAAGAGTACATTTGTCTATACCATGATCTGCCAGTTTCTCCAGATGGCCTGAAGATGGTGCAGCCTGCAATTGTCTGGATTATTTCCTGTCTAAGCTGCTAACCTTGATAGATATATTTTTTTTAAAGGGAACCTGTTGGCAGACCATCAGAAAAGAAAACTCCCCAATGCTGACATTATTTTAATGTCTCATAGACATCTAGGAGATGTCAGGAAAGCCCAGGCATTTTGGGCATACAGAAACTTGCTGCTACACACAGAAAAATGGAAACCCCAGTGGAGTGGACTTTGCAACAGTCTCTGAAGTGAAGGGACAGTCTGTGAGCTGATAGCTCATTTCCATCTCTGTCACTGATATTGTGGGCAGGGAAGGCTCACAAGGAGGAATGCAGGCTAGTGCATGAAAGATGGCAATACCCATGGGCAGGAACAGCTGTTCCTCTCAGCAACGGGCTAGGTAAGAAAAAAACATCAACCTCCCTTGATCTTCGGTTCAGTGACACTGACAGAGGGATTAATTCAAACTGATTGACCACAACTTTACACTTCAAATTGCTGTCACATATGATTAAAGCTGATCAAATTGCTCACTGCAGATAAATCCTCTCAGCCCCCTTGTCTGTGCCCGAATTATCAGCTAGCAGCCTGTCTACTTAAGAAACAGGATTGCTTTGTGGATGGTTGTGACAAGCGATTTGTGTGAAGGCATTTTAACATATGGCTTAGCTGGAACCCTTTTGCTGAAAATACCCTACTCCTCACTCACCATTTACACTATGCTATTGGTCATGTAATTCATCCTATATCACTTCTAGCTAGGCACCATGCATCACAGACAGGAGAAAGGAGAAAGATCCTTTCGTAGTTGTGAGTTATTTGCAATCACGCTGAATTGTTCCACAAGCCTATTATGCAACTGATAGCACTCTTCAAAACAGCTTTGAGAATAACACTAGCCTGAGCATTCAATTCTATTTATTCACATTACTCTAAAAGATAGCTTGCTTTCATGAATATCTTTGTGGGTAGAAAAATGTTTTTTTACAGAGTGTTTGGGATTAAAATGGGTCACAGTCGCTAAGGAAGACAGGTTGCATGTTTTATTCACAAGCACATTTTGTGAACGTTTATTGCTACATACACTCAGTTCTAGTGAAGATGGGCATCCCTAGTTTTCCTTCTTATTTGCCCTCCCTTGGTTCTTATTTTTGTCTCCCTGTATTAACTCCAACCTATTGACATTTTCTGCTGTCAGCTGGAGAAAGAAACGTTTCTGGGAAACTATGCAAAAGAAGAAGTTTATTCCCTACTAAACTTTTTCCTTAAATTCAATTATATTGCTCTCATCTGCAACAGGCTAATGGCCATTTACAGAGTCTGTATCAGATGCAGCCACACAGTTTCTGCTTAGGAAACATACCTCTGGGAAAATGACACTTCATTTATTGCTGAGTTGGTTTGCTCAGTGCACATCTCAACTTCTACAGATTTTTACCAGCTACCATGCAGGATTGCCAGGATAAGTCCCTGGCCTCATCCCTGCCTCTCGGAGGGGGTTGCTAGGGATGCTTTCTTGTGCTGTTGGCTGCAGGACCTCTCCCAGACATTTGATTTCCCTGGCCAGGTAGCAGCTGCTAGGGTTTCAGGGACAATTTCTTCATACTGTGTGCTCACATTACTGAAATGCTGGGGAGACAACCTCACTCTGTCCAAATGCAAACACCACTGGTCATAGTGCAGCTCAGCTGCCTTGGTTCCCAGGTGGATATCGGCACCAGGAGGACTTCTCACAAGCCCTGCCACAGAAGACTGGAGAAGACCTCCCATGTTACAGGAACCAAGACTTTCACTCTTGAAAGGTCTTAAGCCTCCAGCTTGTCACATTGGTGTGTTGGGCTCAGCAGGAGAAAATAGACCAAGCAAATATCAACCAAAGCAGTGGCGAGCATTGTGTCTGCGTATGTCAAAGCCTGTCAATCAGGAAACAGAATGTCCTTCCCTCCTAGAAACCAACTTCAGGAGTAAGGGATGGAGGGAGTGAGGATGCAATGCCATGGATGAGGAGGAGGAAAAAGAGAGGTTTCTGCCTTACCCAGCTCTCTTCTCTAAAGGCTGTTGCTTTCATCTGCCTCTGAAAGGTCAGTATGGAAAAGGACAATTTTTTTTTTTTTAAACAGCTCTAACATAAAGATAAGCACTGGTTTCCTTGAAGTCAAAATAAAAAGCCTCACTTAAAAAAAACAAAAAAAACAAAAAAGGAGGCGGAAGAGGAAGAAACATAACTAGTCCCTTGATTTTACATTATGTTACTATCTGGGGAAATATTCTTATCTATGGGGCTTTTTTCAATGCTACTGGTCTTGGAACCAGCATTTGATGTAGAGCATACATGTGCAAGGACAGCTGCATGGAAGGTTCCCAGTTTTCCACACAAGCAGTGCAAAACAGACCCAGACAGTTATGGGGATAACAAGGCCAGAAAAACCATCCTACACCCCCCAAGTGATACTGATCTCACCTCTGGTACTCTTGCCACAAGGGCTGTGGCGTGGCCATCGCATAGATGGGCACGAGAGACACTCCTTAATTAAGGCCCCATCTAGTACAGAAGAGCCCCTAGATGTCCCCATGTGGCCAGGGCAACTGAGCATACTGAGCACCCCATGCACCATGGTCTGCCATTCAAACAGGCCACCCAGCATCTCCTTTCCCTCAGGTGTAAGGAAAGGAGACAGACTGTCAATGCTCTTGCAATTAAAACCACAACACCCTCCTGCCACCCCTTCTGGATGAAGGTCTGTAAGCATTTTGCAAATCTTAATTTGTTAAGCAAGGTCCCCAACTCTTCATTGTTCACTGAATTATTATTTCCATTTTACAGGCAGGGAAAATGAGGACAGAGCGAGCCAGGGTGTCTGTGTGAGATCCCATATGTTCTGTATTATGAACCACTGCATTTCCTGGCCGTAGCATGATCTGACTGGAGTGCTACATGACATCCAACACTGATGGAGCAGGTCCAGAGGAGGCCACGAGAATGATCAGGGGCTGGAACACCTCTGCTATGAGGACAGGCTGAGGGAGCTGGGATTGTTCAGTCTGGAGAAGAGAAGGCTTCGGGGGAAACTACTAGTGACCTTCCAGGACCTAAAGGGAACTTCCAAGCAGGCTGCAGAGGGCCTGTTTGCAAAGGCCTGGAGTGAAAGGACAAGGGGCAATGGTTTTAAATTGGAGAAGAGCAGATTTAAACTGGATATTAGGAAGAAGTTCCTCACCACAAGGGTGGTGGAACACTGGCACAGGTTGCCCAGGGAGGTGGTTGAGTTCCCATCCCTGGAGGCATTCCAGGTGAGGCTTGCCAGGGCTCTGGGCAACCTGATCTAGTTGGGAATGTCCCTGCCCACTGCAGGGGGGTTGGACTAGATGACTTCCAGAGGTCCCTTCCAACCCAAACCATTCTATGATTCTATGATTTTTTCCAGAACAACCAGTAGCAGGAAGCACAGCTGAAAACTCATGCAAACCTGGGAGGTCTGGGAAAGAGTGTGGGCCTCTGAGAACATGTGCTCAGAGACCAAGAGAGCAGAAACATAGGATGTGTTAACCTTCTGTGCAACAAGATACATGTCCTACCAAGGGTATGACAGGGCATGGCAGAAACACCTGCTTTTTAAAGAGACAGGTTTCTAAGCACATCTCTTTCTTCCCCTGGCTGCAAAAGGGTGGGAGAAGAGGTGCACGGGACACTATCAGAAGGTAGCAGCAGCAGCAAGGCAAATCCACTAGCTGCATGAAGCTGTGGGATATCAAAGGTGGCCTCCTCCCAGCTACTGTGCCTTCTGGGTCTACAAGTCCCTGCCCCACATACCATGTCCTTACCATCCTTTCATCAGAGGGTCAAACAGTACTTGTGGTGCTTCCTTCACTGCACTGACATACAGTCACTACAGAGTGGGAAAGAGGCACTTGTTTACCTAGCCAAAGCAAGGAGAGTACAATTGCAGTGATGGGCACAGAGTGCACTGTCCTATATAGATAAAGCAGGGAATGGTGAAGGCAGCAGTGTTATCCATGATGAAATGAGGGATCACCACCCCACCCTCCTTCTGGAGAGAGACAGGGACATTCAAGAGTATGGATGTGATCCACGGCTGAGCCAGTACTATGATCCTTCTTACATTCTTACTTACATCCCAATAAGCCAAGATTTAATTCTGAAGTTTCTCTCCTCAACAACACGATGATGTCTCATAGTCTATCTGCTTCATTTGGGGGTTCATTGGGGCTTAAACTAGATGGCCTCCAGGGGAGTTTCTTCCAGTCTAAATCAAGGTTTGATCCTACAGTTCTCCCATTTTGAGGGAAGAGGTCTGAGCCAAAGCACCACTCAAGCAACAACTCTGGTCCTTCTAGCACAACCACTTTTATTCTCAGTGCATGTTCAAGGGAACATGCTTGGTTTCAGCTTGAAAAAGTAACATCCATGTAGAGAAACAGCTGCAGCTGTGTTAGATAGCTGGTCACCCAGAAACTTCTGAAGGAAAACTGAACCATTTCAATTGACTTCACAAAGAGGATGCTGCATCACCCTGCTTTGAGTCTTGAAGTTACAGCAGTGGCATGAGGCAGGACTTCTGGTGTGTGAATTCAGATTACCCCAACACATACATGCACAGCCCAAATGGGTTTCATCAGGAGGTTAAAAGGCTGCAGCCTCACCATTAGCATGAACAAGTCACCCTGCTTATCACGTGTTTTGCAGTATCTATAGTCATAGCTAGCCTAGGTCCCAGAACATAGATTATGTTTGAAACAATATTATTAAACTAAACCACCTCCTTGCAATGCAATGGGTTGTACAGGAGAGATTGAGTAGTCTGGATGCTCATCTATCACACAAAGTCAGTCTGGAAGCAAAGGGAGGAGTTCTGCATCAGACAGCATGTGTAACTGCCCAATTACTGAGTTTCTGCCTTCCACTGTGAAGATAAACCTGCAGGTAACAGAAAGCTCATGCAAAGACCCAGCTAATAGAAATACACTGCACTCTAAGTCTCCCAGGGCTGTGGGGTTCCCAACATCCCTTTTACCAGAGCTTGTCTTGGAGGTCACTCCTTAAAATGTGACCAAGCACCATTCACCTACAACCAACCAAAGCCACTCATCTTCTTGGCCACAAGACAAATAACGTGTTCCAGTTCTGGCCCAGCTTTCTCCTCCACATCATCTGGGCTAACCTCTCGTCTTCCCACACAAAAAAACTGGCTCCATCCAGGCTTGCATGTTTCCTAAGAACCTTCTGGGGACTGCATCAGTTTTCCACTAACATTGCATTTTGTTTATGCCCAGAGTTCTTCAGGTCAGAAAGCTGCTTGGGGTGGGGAGCTGGAGCCATTTTTCTACCATACACAAGACACATTTAGCTCCTGTCTTTGAGTTGTCTTTGATTTTCTGATNCTAGGGGGAATGGGCATAAGCTTGAGCAGGGGAGATTTAGGTTGGATATTAGGAGGAAGTTCTTCCCCATGAGGGTGGTGAGACACTGTCACAGGTTGCCCAGTGAGGTGGTGGCAGCCCCATCCCTGGATGTTTTTAAGGCCAGGCTGGATGGGGCTCTGAGCAACCTGATCTAGTGGGAGGTGTCCCTGCCCATGGCAGGGGGGTTGGAACTAGATGATCTTCAAGGTCCCTTCCAACCCTGACAATTCTGATTCTATGATTCTATGATTTGGCAAGACGCAAACAGAGAGGTGGAACAAAATGAGCTGGAGATACTCTCTGCCATAACAGCACCAGCTGCCATCTCCTGACTGGGCAGATGAGAGAGCTCACTGAAAAATAAAATAACTTACATAAAACTTGGCTGCTCTGTTAGACGTAAATACAACTGTTGTGACTTACCACAAGTCACAGATGAAACAGCAATGGATGAAAAGAGGGAAGCAAGCGGAGGTAGCTCTGGTGTCACTACTCTGAGGAGGTAGACTGTCCTGAGAAGATCATGCAGGACAGCACACCTGCTGGACATTGCTTCCTGCCTTATGTCTGTTCCGAACAGAAAAAATAAATAAGAAAGGGTAAAAAATGTAAAGAGATGTGACTACTTTAGGAATATAACCCTGATGAGGTATCCAGAAAACCAAGAGCAGTAGGGGAAGAAAATGGATTCAGCATCAAGAGGGCTGCTGGCACAGCACTGCTGGGACAAGCCAATGGAGGCCAGTTTCTCAGATAGATATCGTTGAGTGTATTTCATTCAAGGATCTGCAACCAGATCTCAAGAGGCCTCAAGACTGTTCAGAGCAAAGTACTAACAGGGGCACCACAGAGCCTGGCTATTCCTTCCCTAGTGGAGTGAAAAAAGCATCCTCAAAACCAGCGTTCATTCCTACACCATATTGCACCACACCACATCTTGCAGCTGAGTTACATCCATTCATCTGAATTCACCAGAGCCTCCTACAACACATGGGTGAATTTGGGGTCAATGTAGAGAGAGAAGGACAGACATTTAGCACAGCATTTTTGCTACACATCATCTTAGCACCAGTATAGGACACTGCTAGCATTCTGATGTGCAAAGCCAAAAACCTGGTTTTGCACCAAGTAAATCCCACAGAGCGTCTCAGTATCTTCTCTTCACAAATCTAAGCCCTCAACCCAAGATAATTCACTCTGAGAAGCAGGAAGCTGTTATTTAAACACAGAAAACAGCTGGGCAAGGTTAGATATTAGGAAAAGGCTCTTCACTCAGAGAGTGGTGGAGCATTGGAACAAGCTCCCTTAGGTTGCAGTCATGGCACCAACTCTCACTGAATTCAAGAAGCAGATGAACAAGGCTCTTAGACACATGGTGTGGCTTTGGGGTTGTCCTGTGCATAAACAGGAGTTGGACTTGATGATCCTTGTAGGTCTCTTTCAATTCAGGATATTCTGTCATTCTGTGTGGGGAAGTACGTGAAATCCAGCTGGGGCTAGAGCCCTTTCCCCAGAGCATGGGTCCTACCCTGCTACAGAAGCTGACAGCCCATGGCAGGGCTAGGGCAGCCCACCACTGGCAAAAGGCCCAGCAAGGCTACATTTTGAGAGCCCTGGGCAGATCACGCACCACCAAGAAACCTCCCTTGGAATGGCCAGAAAGCAGTGCTGAGTGCCTATCTCTGGGATGAGGAAGGACTCACCACCTCCCCTTCCCTGATGCTGTAGTGCAGCACAGCATGGCCACCTGCCCCTACTCCAGCAACACGAATTGTTCTTTCCCAGAATCTGCAAGCCTTTGCTGATGCCAGCAAGCCACCCTGAAACCCCTCCTGGCTGCCCAAGAATCCACATCACTCACCCCCACCACATGTTACACCCTGGCTTTCTGCTGCTCCCTCAGCTCCAGCATATAAGCAAGCTGCCAGTGCAACAAACCAGGCAGCAGTGCATTGCCTGGGGCCAAGGTGCATGAACAAACCTAGGCAGGCTGGATAGGGCCTCCCAGCCTGTCCTGGCAAGAGCAGGATGTTTGATATTGCAACAGTGATGGAAGAGATACTGCACCTCCCGAGAAGGAGGCCAGTTCCTCACCCTTGCAGCACAGAGCATTCTATCAGGGAAAAAAACCTTCATGAAAATGCTGTGTGTTGTACCCTTAAAATGGAATGGGATGGAATTCACTGAGAGCCTGTTTTAACAAGGCTCATGTCAGCCCAAGAAAAGGCCTTGGACAACCATGATTTCAAGCAGCTCATCTGCAGCACCTTGCAGTTTTGTTGACAGCTTTAACAAAAAGGAGAGACAGGCATCAGGGAATATAGTCAGAAACAAAGGAGAAAGACCAGAGGAGCAGAGACAACCTAACAACAAAGACTTGTCTGTTCCAGGGAAAGGAAAGTAAGCATGTACGTGTGTGACTGTGTAAAGAAAATTAGTATATTTATACTTGAAGTTCTATGGACTATGTGGAAAAGGTGCCTGTATATACACAGTCTGTAGTATGAATTCGATAAAAAGCAGTTGATGTCTCTGTGCTTAAAAAGTGAGCAAGTGTGATCTATATGTGGATTATCTGGCACAGCTATAGAGCATGAAAAGTTTATTGGGTGTATATGTTGACTAAGAGAGCAGAGCACTCACCTGAGGAGGGGAGTTGCAGGGAAATGATGCAATTAGGGCATAAGTGTATACTGCAAAGCCACGTGGTAGACCACATAAAAAGTATTTGTTGGTAGAGATTTCATGCTTGAATCTGCAAACACCTGAGAGAATTGAGGAGGAAACAGGGCATGTTTGGGGGTTGGGACTGAAAAAATGCATCTCTGCACACGTGAGACAGGGAAAGACCATGGGATGCTCACGCATCCCAGAAGGATGGCAGGGATGCTGTGCTGTGACTGCATGCATCAAAATTCACCCTGAACAAATCCAGGGAGCTTTATAATATGGCTGATATTGATGTTACACCCAGCCACCCCTCAGTACAACTGACATACTGTGATACTGTGACATCTGTACATTTCTCAGGCCCAATCGCTTCGATTGGAAGTCTGATGTGCAAGATCTCTGCCTCAGTGTTTTCAACCTTTGGAAAACCATGCTTTTCAAGGAGGAATGTTCAACCAGTATTAGCACAAAGAGGGCCAGCATGTATGTATGGCTAGGCTTCGTGAATGAAGATTCAGGGAGGGCTCCACCCATGCTCCTCCTCAGCGCCTTTTCCAAGCTCACTGATAAAAAGAGGATAGCGGATAACACCCTCGAGCCTGCCCAATGGATTTTTTTTAGGTGAGACACAGCATGCACAGAGCTGGACCCACCCTTTAGTCCTAAGGGTCATCTGCCAGGGCCTAGCAAGCTTGGACGCTGGCAGCGAAGTCCTTAGGATGAAGGTTTTATTAGAGTGTCCTTCTCTTAGATGGAAGGCCTTACAGGGCTAAACGAGCTCCATCTGTCCAGGTTTGGAATTAGAGTTGTCCTTCTCCTAGGATAACTGCCAGAAGGCTAATGAGCTCATCCTACCCATACAAGGATTATAGGAACATGGGTATCACTCCCCACACTTTACTGTGGGCAATGAGTTTAAGGGCCATCATGTAGCAGGGTCTCAAAAGGACAGCCAAGCCAGGCACTGCTTGTGGCTTGACATGCTTGCTGAGGTGGGTTGTTTTTTATCTTCCTCCAAGCCCTACTATGGTCTGAACACAGCTGCTGTTCTGCTGAAATCTGCATGTTTCAGGGAAACAAAACAAACAAACAAAACCCCTCACAAAACCAAACTCCACCAACCAAAAAAAAAAACCCTAAACCAAAACAGATCTGGTTTTGGCCTCTGCATTGCTGTGTGGTTACGATATACTTGCATGTGCCCATGTGTTTTGTAGAGGAGCATACTGCTGTGTGCAGGCATGGGCATGTGTGTGGAGCTGGGGAGAGAACTGGGGGAAAGAGGGGAGTGGTGGCTGGATGCAGGCAGGAGAGGCGCAGCCTGGGGCAGCCCGCACACCAAATGGGGCTTTGTGCTCTTCTTTCATGCCACAGAGCAGTGAATTCCCAGGAAGATGAAAACGGCTCTCGGGGTTCCTGCAAGGAAAGCTGGAAAAAGGACGGGCGGCCGGAAGTAAAACCGACCAAACGGAGAGGGAAGAGCACAAGAGCAGCCGCAGCCGTGCACAGGACAGTTGTTCTCAGGCGCCCTCTTCTGGCCTTGCTGCTAGCAGGCCAAGAGGCGGGAGCGTTCCTCCCGGAGCTGGCCGGGCAGGCAGGCGGCACCCGGGCAGCACCAGCACCGGGCATCAGGCACCTCCCTAGGACAGCGATGAAAGGAGGTCCTGGGGCTAGCAGGGGCTGGTGATGCCCTCAAGGCCCCGACGTGATATTTCTGGCTCGGTCCTGGCTTCCCTCTTTGGTATAGCAGAGTCACGTTTTGGCAGCTTTCACCAAAACCAATCTTCTATGAGCAAATGTGATTCAGGATTTTTTACTTTCTCCTGACTCTCGTATCATCCTCATGCGTGGAAAGGGAATCCTGTGAGTACCTTCCTCTATTCACCTTCAGCGTGTACAGCTGGCTTCTGCAGCCACCAGAGTTGACATCATGTGCTGGAATAGTTAACTAAGGTGCAAGTACTGCCTTACACAGCAGAAGAGGATAAGAAAAATTAAGCTAGGAGTCCTTTAGTAACTAAGAACTTACTGTACTTAAGCAGATGTAACCTGCAGGCTAATGTGCTTCCTGAAAAAGACTAGAAAGTTAGGAAGGACAGCATAAATGGGGACCAAGAGAAGAAACACATACCTTACTAACTGTATTTCCTTCCAGACATCAGCCAAGATAATTTTCCATCATACATGAACAGAAGTGTTTTCAGAGATAAAAAAATGAAGGATTTCAGCCTAACCACAAGGAACCACATGGAGAGGACAAGGGGCAGTGTGTACCAAATGTACTGGGAGAGAGTTCATCTTGATATAGGAAATAAGTATTTTACAGTGAGAACAATCAATCCCTGGAACAACCTCCCCAGGGATGTTGATGGAGTCTCCCTAGCTGGAGGTTTTCAATACACAACTGGACAGGGTGTTAGATAATCTCATATATGCTCCCTTTGCCGTTAAATCTTGGACCAGATGATCTCTGAGGTCTCTTCCAATCTGGGTTAGTCTGTGGCTCTATTTAAAATACAGTTAAGAAAACTCTGAATCTTAAAAACAAAAACACACCAATGCTTCTCATTTGGGAGACTGCTTTCAGTGCCCTCTTGCCCCCTGCCCAGGTTGTGGTTTGTGTTCCAGTTCTTCTGACAGAATTAGCAGCATCAGATTATCCAGCACTCCCTCTGCTGTGTGAGGAACAGGAGGCACTTATGGGAAAAAGCCATTAGAGGCTGGGAAAGATGTAAAATGAGCTGCAAGGCCCTAATCCCACCTTTGCCCTTCTGTTGCCACTCAGCCTTGAATACATCCCAAATGCTGACTCTGACATTGTTTTTTTTCTTCTGGAAGCTAAGTCATCTCAATGTACCCTCGGGGAAAACTCAAGGCATCTGACAAGGAGGTTTGCCACGTTTTGCACGTGGCAGAACATGTCTGAGCAGCTGCAAAAGGAAACAAAACTTGAACCTGATTGTAGGTGAGATCACAAACAGAAAGTAATAACTGATGATATGTTTTGAATGCAAGTAACAGAAATCAAGTGTTTATGAGAAGTCTCTAGCCTTGACTTTTCAACCTTGGGTTGACTATTGACTATTCTACCTTGGGTAGAAAACAAGACCTAAATTAGAATGTGTAATTAACACTTATTCTATCTGTGCATTGGGCTGATCTTTTTTACAGGCACAAAATACACTCTAAAAGGAAGAGGTACATGAGGGCCAGCTGAGTTCCTAAGTTTGGGTGACCTCTCTTTAAGCCCAGCCTGTGATGCACAAGCCTGATAGAAACTGTGTATGAAGCCTGTAACCATAACAGCTTTTCCACTGCCTAGTCTAGGGAAAAGTCATATGGCCTCAAAACACTCCCAAGCCTGTTTGTATTTGTATGGCTGGGCTTTGTGAACAACGATCCAGGGAGGGCTCCACCCAGGCTCCTCATCAGATCCTTTTCCAAGCGCGCTGATAAAAAGAGGATAGCGGATAGCACCCTCGAGCCTGCCCAATGGATTTTTTTTTAGGTGAGACACAGCATGCGCAGAGCTGGACCCACCCTTTAGTCCTAAGGTTCATCTACCAGGACCTAGCAAGCTTGGATGTTGGCAGCCAGGTCCTTAGGATGTAGGTTTTATTAGAGTGTCCTTCTCTTAGATGGAAGGCCTTACAGGGCTAAACGAGCTCCCTCTGCCCAGGTTTGGAATTAGAGTTGTCCTTCTCCTAGGATGACTGCCAGAAGGCTAATGAGCTCATCCTACCCATATAAGGATTATAGGAACATGGGTCTCATGCCCCACATTTTACCGTGGGCAATGAGTTTAATGCTTCCTCTGCTNTTATTTTTTTTTCCCCTGCACTGCACGAAGGCCACACGGCTTTTGAACCGCCGTGGCACTCCCCACTCCGCCCACTCCTTGATTGGCTGGCATGGACTTCCTGGTTCCGCTGCAGCTTGGGCTGTTCAGGTAGTGCTGTTATCAGCAACCCCCCTGCACAGCAGGTCTAAAACTCTCCCCCTGGCTCTTCTCAATCGAGATGAATGCTTACTCAGCACAGCTCGCTGCTCTGCCTCGCAGACACAACTGGTAGATGAGCCTAGCAGGG
>VWZO01018874.1:180555-297057 GCA_013396975.1 Bucco capensis | reverse complement strand
AGCAGTGAGGAGGTATCACTGCTTAGAAAGATAATTTCACCTCCTTCTCCTTCCCTGAGGATTCTCCCCTCTGTCCCCCCTCCCGTTCCCTGTAGCTCCTCACTTAGAAAACCTGGATCGTGGAGGTTTTTCCTATTCATTCACAAGCCAAAGCAAAAGGGAGAGGAGGAAAGAGCAAGGAGGTTGGGCAAGAAGCAATTAATACATTTCTCACCCAGGACAGACCCTCAGGCCTGCAACCAGCCCTCTGCACACACAAGATGCTACTTGATACAAGCAGCATGGGAACAGCCCAGCATGGGCAAGGGAAGTGGCAGCAAGGCAGTGGAGAGCTCTGTGTGTACAGGAGGCCAACTGCTGGGTCCTGGCTCCAGGCAGACCCAGAGGTGCCACACAGCTCCTTTTGCTCTTTGCCCTAGGGTGCTCATCTTGTTTCTGGAGTCCCCTTCCCACTGTGGTGTGGAGCAGGATTCAAGGTCAATATCTAGAGATGACAGCAGAGCTGCAAAGGGGAATTCAGCCATGCTACCTTTGGGCAAAGCATGAAGAATCAGAGAATCCCAGAAACACTAAGGTTGGAAAAAGCCTCTGAGATCAAGTCCAACCATTAACGTATGGACTGATAAAGTTCAATCCAGTTTTCCTTAGATGCGTGTGTGTAAATCCAGAATTGATAGGAAGATTTAGAAGAAAGATTTGCTGTGAGAAATAAGAGCAGGAGCAATGGACCTTGAATCATGCTCAGTAGGAATCCTCAACTCTGCCCTTGCCTTTGAATTCCAGAGTGACACAGGCACCCCACAGAGTCCAGAAGACCTGTGCCAAGTGCCATCTGGCTACAACCCTGAGCAGTGCAGGTCAGGGCTGTGCCACCACTTGGCCTAGAGCCTGCTTTTATTTAGTAGTATTTGCCCTTAGCAAATGGGCACCTATTGCAGCACTGTTAGCAGAAGATGCTAAGAGATACCTAGCAGGGAACTAGTGAGTATTTTTTGATGATGAGGCTAGGACATATAAAAGTATTTTTAACTAATGAGTGTGTCCTAATTGTGTATTTTGAGGTATATGATGAAATTAATTTCACAGATTGGAAAAGACTAATCCTAACAGAGACCAGGCTCATGGCCATCAGTGCAGGTTGGGTCTGGGCATTCCCAGAGCTCTCCCACATGTTAGGAAGAACCCAGCTGAGTTCCTCATCAGTGACTCCAAACACACCTCCCACTGCCAAATCTGGAAGAGGAAAAAAACCAAAAAAGCCAATTACAGCCTTGGATGAGTTTTTCTTGATTTCTTTGGGATTTCTATCACACTTCAACAAAGATATTTTTGTCCAAGGCTTTTCAGTAATTGGAGGTGTGTGGGGAGTTTCACCCAGCACTTAAATCAGAACAATTGCCAGATTTTGAAAAGATTATCCTAATGTTGAACTTTCTTTTTTTTTTTAATGTTTTATAATAAAGTCCCAGAAATAAAGGCTGCAATGTAGTTGCAATACGATTCACATTAGCATATTTGCAGAGAGGTTTTTTTTGATCATTTTTGCATGCATTAGAATGAAATATTCCCTAAAAATTAAACATTATATGCAAATGAGTACAACAAACCTACATTTTGAATAATAATAATTCATTATCCTCTTCTAATATATGTAAGTGGCTTCCTCTTTTTTTTTTAATCTAAAGAAAAAAAAGAAAAAGGAAATGCACTGTAGACATTAATTCAGCACAGCAGAAGTTTACAGAGGAGATCCACTGAAATTATCCTAGAACACAGTCCTCATTTGCATACATCCCAGAATCCCACCTGCCAAAGCCCTCCAGCTATTAATAGGTGATATGAATGTCACTTGATACTCATTTATAATATCCTGGCTGTAATCTAATGCGTAGTTAGGGCAGATTTTAAGGAGCGTTGTAATTAACAAAGCACACCATTACCAGCAAGTGTTTATTTGTGTTAGAGGATAAAGATGTGGCATTTGGAAACAATTATAACTCTAGAGGTGTTGAATTACCCCCTTTGGAAGTGTTGCCTTCTTTCAGTGAGTGCAGTAGATTTCCACAGGCGAAGTTGCATGTGAAAATAAATGGTTTAAAGAGGGAACACGTCTGGGTATCTGCAATGATAATAATCACTCATGTGCCAGGCCCTGTCTGGGTGACATGGATTTATTCTTCACCCCAGGGCTGTCTGTGTTTGAAAGCTTTTTTTTTCTTCCTTCATAGTTCTTTATGGGGAAACTGAGTTCCCAATCTGTGTGACTAGGCTCTTGGGAATAGCTTAGCAGAGGTAAATGCACATTCACAGGTGGATTTACAGTGTGCTATTCTGTTGTCACCATTTTCAGNCTGCTATCCTCTTTTTATCAGCGCTTGGAAAAGGCGCTGAGGAGGAGCATGGATGGAGCCCTCCCTGGAGCTTCGTTCGCCAAGCCTAGCCACTACGACGACCTATGTCTTGCTCAGCAAAGGATACCAGGACTGAGAGCCTTCACTGGAGCACCAGCCATCCCCTCCAGCAAAGCTCTATTGAACCATCATAAGCCCATCAGGGACTGCACAGAATCAGTAAGGTTGGAAGAGATCTCTAAGATCATCAAGTCCAGCAATCTACCTATCACCCCCATGCTACTAAACCATGTCCCTAAGTACCACATCTAGATGTTTTTTAAACCCCTCCAGGGATGGTGACTCCAGCACCTCCCTGGGCCAATGCCTAACAGCTCTTTCTGTGAAGATATTTTTCCTAATAACCTTCCTTGCTGCTGAATTAACCTCCTCTGCTGGTGTAGATGTCCCACCTTGGGGAACAATCCCCATGCCCTGGCTCAGAAGTGCCAGAATAAATCCATTCCAGCCATAGCAGAGCTGTAGGGAAAGAGAAGGCAAAAATCTCATGTCTTTTATGTAAGTAGGTTTATTCATCCAAATTTGAATTTTTAATGCAGATCTCTTTAAAATCTCAGGTTTTTGATCATTTCTTCTTCTTTCTTCACAGAACTGGTTATATCCCACCTACAGTGCAGGGTTGATTGAGGCAGATGTAACCATACATTTAGTAGTCTCCAGGCTCTGCTTAGGACAGATTTCAGGTCAGATTTGAACTAACTGACATGGCAAGAAAACATTGTGCTTTCCTTTGCCCCCATTCTCCTCTTCTCTCTTTCTTTTCTGAAATATTTCAACAACATTGAAAACTATCTTCAGCACTTTCCACAGGGGAAAAAAAAAGCAACATTCTTTTTTTTGTCAGAAAAACCTAACCAAACTTGATAGAGATACATCTGTTCAGAGACTCCATTAAAATAAGGAAAAAAATAAGACAAATGGAAACTCTCCCAGTGCTTGCCTGAGCACTGCTGAGAACAGAGACTTGTTGATCCTCAGGCTTTCTGCTTGCCTGAGGAAAAGAAATAATTAAAAACATTAAGTGAGCAAAACAGTCTCTGAAAAAGAGAATCAATCTCTTCAGCTGAAAACTCATCTTGTCTGTCATAGACCTTCAGATGGCAATCAGCTGATGGGCTCCCACACTCAGGCCACTGCACAGACCCTTCCACAGCAGCCTTTTTCACCACTGTGGTTGTTTTGGGGTGTCTGCTCCTCCTGCTGCAGTCAGTTTTATGTGTCATCCTCAGCTTAGGAAGAGCAATGTAGTACAGGAGACCACCAGTTTGATAGGATCAAATCCACCTCACTTTTATGCTCCTTCTGGGCTCAGCTGTAACAATCCTTTGTAAGGGATGTGATGAGCTGCAATCATTGGGAAGTCACCCCGGGTCACACATGGGTTCAGAGGCACTTTATCAGGTAGATGCTACTCCTTTTTCTTGCCACATCCTTGAGCAGCTTTCTTGTTTTGATGCCTTCATCTAAGTTCCCCACCAGAGCTCAGCCACCCCTGGAAGAATTCTAGGGGAAATATCCCTCTGCAAGAGTGAGCAGAGTGCAATTGTAGAAGAGAAGCCTCTGAGCTTTCTGTGCTTTCAATGAAGTGGCTTATGAAGCAATGGTAATGCTTCAGCCTTGTGCCTGCCCTGGTGTCCTGCAGGTTTCCTCTCCTGACTCCCAGGCATGACTTTGGGAAAAAGAAAATTAAATTAAAAGAAGAAGAAAGAAATAACCCAGCAAAATAGTCTATCTCCTAGAGCCCTGCAGTCTGACTTGGCCAGGAATTATACAGCTTGTAAGGGACACCTACAGCTCACATGCCTTGCAGGGTAGGGGTTTGCCATCACAGGTATTTTGCTGCTCTCAGGCAGGTTTGCTGCCTGAAGGCAGAGCCTCAGAGCTGGCTCTTTCTCCCCCTGGCACCTTTTTTCACCCAAGGGTGCTGTGTCCCTGCTCCTGCTCAGTGTCTGGGCAGATGTGGCATTGCAGTGAGGNGGAACACTGGACCAGGTTGCCCAGGGAGGTGGCTGAGTTCCCATCCCTGGAGGCATTCCAGGTGAAGCTTGCCAGGGCTCTGGGCAAGCTGATGTAGTTGGGGATGTCCCTGCCCACTGCAGGGGGGTTGGACTAGATGAGCTCCAGAGGTCCCTTCCAACCCAAACCATTCTATGATCTCCCTTGTCAAACGGTGAGGCTGGCTGTACACAAGGCAGGCAGCAATGGCAAAGCACATCCCAGCAGGCTTCTGCAAGTGCATTCTTTTACCTGCCTTGTGCTTTCCTCTAGCACAGATGCTTGGCTGTAGATCTGCCAGCCCATGCACACAATCACTCCTCAGAAATCCAGGTAGAAACCCAGCCTGCACACACCTATGGACCAGACACACACATGGAGCAAGCCTACAGCCCACACAGCCACCTACCAACACTTTAATCTTCCCCTGCTGTTGAGTTTCCTCCTGCACCCAAACCTCCCATGACTGCCTATAAATAAACATACCAGCACAGCACCAATCTCAATGTCAGCTCCCCTCAGCTTTTTGGTTTAAATATAGGCATTGGCTCTGCTCCAGGAGGAGGTACAAGTGGTTTCATACTCAAACAAATTGTTATGAATCCCATTTGCAGTGTGAATATGCTTACTGAATGTTTCTTTCTCTAATGAGACCAAAATAGCAATTAACAGGAGTCCTAATGTTACAGTTCCTGAGAAATACACACATCTGTATTTTTATCCTTAGGATTATTCTCTTCTGGCTTCAAATGCAGAAGCCATCTGGTCTAAACATGTATGTCCCACATCACACCTCCAGCTGCACCTTTCTGTCTCACACTTAGGCATGGTCATGTTCAGATGTGCAGGGGAGAAATACTGCCTTTGAATCAGAGCAGATCCAAGTTCTCACTGCTGATAGATATCAGCACCTTTTTTTCTCTCATGGTTTTGTTTGTCTCATCTCAAAGATAAAACAGAAACAGAGCTTTTTCTCTCCCCTTCTGTGCTTTCTGTGTTCAGGTTATCCTATCAGGGTTTTCTTTTTCTTTTTTTTTTTTTTCCTTCTTCCCATTTTTTTTTCCTTTCCCTACAGCCAACAGAGTGGTTGGTGAATACAAAATCAGCCAATTCAGACAGAGGCCAAACATCCCAAGAGAGCAAGAAAGAAAGAGAGAGGCATGATCAGCCCTTGCCAGACAGTCTCTCTAGGCTCCACTGTGCATTTCTCCCTTTCTCTGAGAATCACATGAAACAAATGAGAATTCTAGGGATTGCAAATTCCCAGTCTGCCCAGGGACTGGCCACCAGTGACCCTCCTGCCTGCAGCATTTCCCTGCTCTGCCCATGCACTGCTGCAGTACACAGCTTTTACATCCCAGGTAGCCTCCTGCCTGCTGCTGCCTGCCCTGAAACACCTGCAGACAGAAGGGAATTGTTCTGTCTTTCTCTATGATCTAGCAAGTCTGACCAAGACTTTCTGGGATCAAGACACGCAGACCGATGCCCCTCCAGCTAATTCCATTCATTTAGGTTCTATGTAGATCTTTCTTGTCCTCTTAAGGAGGATGCTCTGGCCTGAACTCCTGGTGGGATGAATACTTGAGATCCCCCTGGGTTTTGGCACTGGGGGCTGCCAGTTTGTGTCTCTGTGGTGAGATGAGGATGCTTTTTGATGCTCCCTGCTCTCCTGGCTTCCTGCCTGCCTGCAGTAAGCACCTGCTCCAAAGTATTAATGAAAATCATGGGGTTCAGAACCAGGTTTTATCCTGGTTGAGTGCTGAGGCACATCTTGGAGCTCCCAGCTGTGACATGCAGAGTGAAGCCCATGCATGTAATAGAGGAGGCAATTCTTGCCCTGCAAACATGATGAGGCTACATCTGCATCCTGCATCCAAGGTGAGCTTTGCAGTGGAACCTTGCTTCTCTGAGGAGCCAGGGAATGGTTTGCTCTCCTTAGCTTATTAGTATTTTCTTAGTGCTTTGAGGATGCTTGAGGACACTGAGAGTCTATGTGGTGGCAACAAAGATTATTTTAAACATTTTGCTTGCCTGTTCCTAGTTCTGGGAGAAACTGGTAATGATTATTACAAATAATGACCTCCACAAAGTGGTCAGTCAGCTGGGAAACATCAGGAATCTGCTTTTCCTGTATTACATCCTTCAACTAGGGGAAAAAAAAGAACTTTAAATAGAAGTGGAATCTTAAGGAGACTGTCTACATTGACTTTTTGCAATAACCTTTCAAGGTCCTCATAAGTGCCAGGGCATCCAGTCCATAGAGTATCCTGTAAGGCCAAGTCAATAACACTATTGACTAGTATCAGAAAAAGCTCCTCAGGTGTGTAGAGCTGAGACTTTGGTGTAAGAAGGGGAAATAAATCCATCCTAAGCAGATATCTGCAGCAGCATGTGTAGAATAACAATATTATTGGCAGCAGCAGCAGCAGCACATAGGTGCAAGGCTACCAGACTCTACTGGAACTCACAGGAATGGGGTTTTAGCTGGACTTGTTTTCACTTACCTATTGTGCAAATGCATTTAGCCTTGCCAGAGCCCCTGACTTGTCCCATCACCCCTTCTCTCACAGTTCTCCTCTCCCCTTTCACCAGTTCCTACCCCAGCCCTATCTCCCAAGAATGGCTGATTTCCAAAGTGCCAGCGAGTGCCTGAGAATTGCATAATTGCAATATAATTAATGAATTAAAAGAATGAGATGTTTTAAGTGCTTTCAGTATGCCAGTCCCTGCAATTATCTACAGAAGATGTGTTCATTAACCATCTGAGAGCACAAGGCTGTGCCTCCTGCCTCTGAGTGCTGCTTTCTCTGCTGGGGCTGGAGGTGGAGGTGGGAGCAAGGGAAAAGGCTTTTGCAAATCTTCAGAAAGCTTTGCTTTCTCCCTGGGTTTAGAGCAAGTCAGAAGAAGAGCAAGAGTCTGCAGAGCATCTGACAGTTGCCAGTAGATGTGGAGGCAGAACAATTTGCTGGATCAGGGTGGTAGGACCTGTGTCCAAATCCTGGCTCTGCTGTGTGAGTCCTGTGTATGAACTCAGGTGGATGTTGTGCATTTTTATCCCTTGCCCTAGACAGTCCCATGCCATGGTTGGGAATAGCAGCCCCTTCTGCTAGGATAGAAGAAGTTTGTGTAGAAATAAATGCCAAAGTAATATCAAGGCTGGTGCTGAGCCTAGTGAGGGAATTGCCAGGTCTTTCTTGTACTGGTGAGGATATATTAAGCATTACCTCTCCTGGATTTACTGAGCAGGACTGAGGAGAGGAAAAACCCAGCCTTGCTGGAGCACTGGTCCAAAAAGCTCTCTTTAGGGAGTTTGCAGTGCTTTTACCAGGACATTATGGTGTGCTTGAAGAGCTTGATTTTACTTACACGAATGTGAATCAAGAGGAATTCCTTTGATGCCAATGGAGTGGCAGATGTAAGTGAGAGGTGAAGATGGCCTATTGGTATTGAAAGCACTTAGAACATCTCTTGAGGGCACTCTTAGGAGGGAGCTGGCTCTGTGAGACTGGCTGACAGGGTACAGCTCTCCTCAGGCTCTGTCCTTTCCAGGACCCTAAACTGTAAGTTAACTTAGCCACAGATGTAACGCATTCTCCGTCTGGAACATTTTAGCCACGTAGAGGTCTGCAGGCTCCCTAAATGGTTTCCTGTTAAACTTGGGAAATAAATGGCCAGTTGAATTGAAAGGGTTGAGCAGGCAGCAGACAGCTATCAGCCCACTGTCCAGTTTAGGGAAATTTAGGATCCATTACAGGTTTCTCTCTGCACCTAACAAATCCCTGTGTTTCTACTGCAACAAGCTGTTCTTGCTGCAAAGGCACTAAGCCTCCAGCAGACAGGGGTTAAACATCCAGAGGCTGAGGAAGAAGTTGAAAGCACAAAAGAACTACAGTGAGGGCAAATGTTAATGAAGGAAGATCTTTACTGGGGAAAAAAAAGGCAGGCACAGGTTGACAGGGTTGGGTCCTGGTGGGCAGGAAAGCCTTGACATTTTCATTCTGAGGGACCTATGTCCAGAGCTCCTCTCCTTGGACATAGCTTTCAGCATCCTTAAGCACTGCCACCAAGGGAAGAGCCAAGATTTGATGTGATTGTGCTTTTTTAAGCTTAATGGGACAGGATTAACTGCACGAACACAATTAGAGGCAGAGCAGGTTCCTATGGCTGTTTCCAGACAGGAGCAGGTGGGAGCAGCAGCTCAGCTCTTTGCAATTAGAGCTGCACATCCCAACATCCAAAGATATCAGATTTGACTTTCAAAGCTTGCAAACCCAAGGAGGCTGTTCCTGTCCTGTATGTGAAGGATTAATCAGTCACTTAGCATTATAGGAACTCCACATTTCAGTGGAGAAAATGGTTTCCTTGTCTTGCAAATAGCTTTTTTTTTTCCCCCTACTTTGGCCTGTCTCATCTTCAGTCAGAATGAGAAGCCAGAATGGTGAAAGCATTCACAAAACTGAGCTCTGGAAGATATAATTTAAATAATTCTGCAATATCATGCTTTGATTTGGGCATTTTCTAAAAAAGCTACTTCAGTTTGTAACAGACAAGTCATTTTAAAAGGGAAATCTGGAAAGTTTTGTTTCAAAGCGAGAAAATGGAAATTTTGGCAATCTTAAAAGAAATAATGTTTTTGCTTCGTGTTAAAAAGTCATGAAAACTGCTTCTTTACTGAAAATATTTTTGGTTTTGACAGTTTGCTATTTTTCAACCAAAAAGTGTTATTAGAAGCCTCTGAAAACAAACACAGAAGGAAAGAACTCCTCTGTGGTCGGGAAGACAGGTACATTGCTATGAAAGAAAATGAGTTTCTTGATGTCTGCTGAGCACTGCTCTTAGACAAAATCATGAGCACAGAACACATGGTTTATTGGATTTTTAGGGTTCTTTTTTTTCCTTTTTACCATATCAGGAGGTCAGGCTATCTGACTGCTTGTACTGTTTCGGTGCTGCTTAAACTCAGCAAACACATCCTGAATATAAACCACACATTAATACCTAATGGGCATAGAGCTCAACCCCTAACTGGGCTGATTTACCCATGAGATGAATTGACTCTGCTGTGTCAACCCAACCAGTCACCCTCTTTGCACTTTAATTGTATTTCCAGCTTTTGTGTCCATCTGCCAGCAATGAGCCAAGCCCAGCCCCAGTGTGGCCAGCGCAGGGTCCCTGGCAGAGAGGAGCCATCTGGCCACCCTGCTCCCCAGTGCTGGCAACAGCAGCAGTGTGGGAGGAAGCCAAGTTTGGCTTTGGCTGCAGCATAAGGCAGGAGTCGGCGGGAAGCTCTCTGCTGGCCATCAGCTCTTCTGAAAATCTTCAGCCAGCCTATGAATTGTCAGGGCTGTAAGCCATGTCTTAGAAAGCCAGGACAGCATCTGAGAATGTTAGGGCGTATCAGAGAAGAGCAGTCCTTTGATTTGTTTCTTTTTTTATAGATACATCCCATGATGGCTGCGACTGTGTTGCTCATGGTAAGATCTGCAGGAGGAGCAGCTGGTGGCAAGGGAAAAGCTAGAGGCTAATCCAGAAGACTTTGAGGGCAGACAATATTACAACATACAATATCTTCTACATCCAGTTGCAGTTTTGGTTCTGGATTAGGAAAAAATGAACCATAAACCTGTATGTATGGCTAGGCTTTGCTAACGAAGCTCCAGGGAGGGCTCCATCCATGCTCCTCCTCAGCGCCTTTTCCAAGCGCTGATAAAAAGAGGATAGCAGATAGCACCCTCGAGCCTGAGCTATGGATTCTTTTTAGGTGAGACACAGCATGCACAGAGCTGGACCCACCCTTTAGTCCTAAGGTTCATCTGCCAGGGCCTAGCAAGCTTGGACGTTGGCAGCCAAGTCCTTAGGACGGAGGTTTAACCTCTTAGATGGAAGACCTCACAGGGCTAAACAAGCTCCATCTGCCCGGGTTTGGAATTAGAGTTGTCCTTCTCCTAGGATGACTGCCAGAAGGCTAATGAGCTCATCCTACCCATGCAAGGATTCTAGGAACATGGGTATCACTCCCCACACTTTCCCGTGGGCAATGAGTTTAATGCTCCCTCTGCTGTGGGCACAGTTATGGCACCAGGGGCCACAGGAGACCACAAGGGATTGTCAGACTGTGCCTGAACCATAAACCTGACCATGGACAAGACATCAAGATCAACATTAGGCAGAAGTTGTTCCCCAGGAGGGTGCTGAGCCACTCTGCCAGGTTGCCCAGAGAGGTGTTGGCAGCCCCATCCATCCCTGGCAGTGTTGCAGGCCAGGCTGGCTGGGGCTGGGAGCAAGCTGCTCTAGTGGCAGGTGTCCCTGCCCATCTTTAAGGTCCCTTCCAACCCTGCCAATTCTATGATTGTATGATCTATCACTACTTCTGCTACAGTTTCCAAGCATATCTTTGAAGAAGAATTTTAACCAAACCAAGTCTTGGTTTCCTTATCTGAAGAATATAAATCATAACACTTTGCTTCCTGACATAGTTCTCAGCAAGCACAATTCATTAACTTTCCTGAAGTGCTTTTAAATCTCCTGTTTCTGGCACTACACAGGTATTCTGAATAGAGTTCACAGAGCTAGCTAAAACCACTTAAAATGAAATTAAAATGCCATAATTCCAGATTATGCTAAGTCACACTCAGAACAGTTCTGATGATAAGTCTGTGAATTTTCCTGTGTTTGTGGGGGCTGCAGGAGTCCCAGGAGATATTTTAAAAGCAATCTTTCTGACAATCAGTCTGAGATTGAAAATTCCACAATATTTTTAGAATTTAAAGTTTCATCTCCCTGTTGCAGAGCTGGGAAAGGATGGTGGAAAGCTGGAAAGATGGAGAAAAAAGGAAGTGAGTGATGTCCAGCCTCTCTACCTCGACCTCTTGAGACCATTCCTTGCCACAGAGAGGACAAAACCTCTGTTCCCTCAAATTATGTTCCTTCAACTCAGTCCTATGCTTCTCTTCCTAGCCTGAAAGCCTTACTTTTCCTCTGCCTAAACATCATGTTTTTAAAGGAGTCATTTAAGATCAAGTTTGTCCTGTAACACTTTTCCTATGTAGACTGAGTCAGTTTCATGCTCCTCACACTGCTTGCTCTCTGCTTTACTCAGCTCATCACCTTGTTCTCTCTTCCCTGGACCAAGCTGTTTCCCAGGGAAGGAACCTATAAATATTTCATTATCCATGTTTGTGAGTCAGTCATTGCTGTGATTGAATTCAACAAGTTAGGGAACAGCAAGCAAAGGTGTGAGTGGGACAGGGCAAGGCAGGAGAGGGATGGTCCATCACCAGCTGCTGGGGTGAACTCTCAGCAGAGATGGAAAAGAAACCAAGGATCTCCTTGTCCTATTTCTGGATCACTTGGGAGTCCCACTGCTCATAACAGCAGGATCTGCAAAACTGGTTAGACAACACATCATCATTTCTGTCTTTGAACATCTATTGGAGTCATGCAAGTTGCCAGGAAATAGTAAGCCAAGGACAAAATTCCAAGTCCTCTCTCTGCTGGATCATGGTTTCTGCCACTTCATCCTCCCCACACCACCTCCTCTCTCCCCTGTGCAAGATTCTTTGAGCTTTAGGAGAAAGAAGTTTTTGTTTATAATTAAAAAGCATGTATTTTTTTCATAGTTCCACTGAAACAAAAATATAGCTCTATTGAAACAAAAGAAGTGTCTCATTAATGCTGCTATTGCCATCACATTTTCAGCAGAAGAAAACATAAACACACAGTTTCACTTTTCATTTCGTTGAAGTGGGATTTTGTTTGGTTTGTTTTATTTTGTTTTTGGCTGTGGTAAAAGCATTCATTTTGATGATATTGCTGAAGTCATCCTCTTTAAACACATGCCTTACACTGACACAATGAACAAATATTATTTGATGTTTTCTGCTCTGTTCCCTTTTCATTACAGGAGCTTGACATCGTTGGGGTTGGAGATGCTGATAAAACCCAAGCATTGTGATGCTTCTCAGTAATATTTTGACATTTCTGATTTGGGTGTAATTTTGCATTTGCATTTTGATGTCAAACAAAAAACAAATATTCAAATTTCAGGGAATTAGCTCTGCCTGTTCAGACCAAGGGGGGTGGAGGATTTCCCAGTGATTGTGTTTGGACAGTGCTTGTGATGAGAAGCCCTTCTGCAACTGATTTAGTATAAGAGGAGAATTTTTGCTATAATTAGAGAGAGTTGGCATTTTGCATTTGTCATGTTAAAGAATGAACTATTAGCACAAATAAAAATGCTTCAGAAAGCCAATGAAATTTTATTTAGCAAAAAGAAGGATCTTCCAGAGGGGAAAAAAAAGCTAGATTATTTTTTCAACCAGTTCTCTCTGTTTAAATTCAAATGACTAGGAGGGGAAAGCCTCACATACATCATTCAGCTTTCCTAAAAACACAGGGTTCTCTTAGAAAAAAAAACAAACCTCCATCTTGTTTGTTAAATTAAGGTATTAGAACCTGTCTCTCTGCTCATCTCTTCTTCTCCAGGCCAGGATTATGTTTTGACTTGTAATAAAATTTGACACAAATCTGACAATATTTTGCCCAGGCTTTGCATTCTGGAGATTAAAAGCAGCAGCTGAAAATGGCAGCATCCCTGACCTCCTCTCCTTCCTGCTGCTTCTCTGGCAGTTTGCCTCTGTCTTCTGCCTCCCTGAGACCTCTCTGCTTGCCACCACTTTTTTACTCCTCGTGCCCAGGCTCCACAAAACCTCATCAGTCCCTTCCTTCTGCTGAGTCCTTTGTGTCACCTTGATGAGAAGGATTTGCCCCCACTGCCTCTAGCCTGGCTCCCTTCCACTGCTGTGTCCTCAGGTTACAGCAGCATGGTGTGGGTACTCTCCCTGTCCCTTACATTGCCTCACAGATTGAATTCATCACCAACATATGAATAAATTCCCAAGAGAATAAAAGTTCTCAGAGGTAATTGAATCACACAAGAGTGATGGGGCTTGCTTTTTTTTTTTCCCTTCCCTTGATTCATTCCCAGCCGAGGTTCAATCAGCATTCATTACTCCCACCTCCCTCCATCTGAAACAGCAGAGCAACTGGGTGAAGGAGGACTCTTAGCCTTCTTGATTAAATCTTCCAAACATGATGGCCTATCAAGCCCAACAATTCGTGAGCCAGAAAACATGAGATTTTTATTTCAATGGAGATAAAAAGGCACAACCCAGGAAAACCTGCTGAGAAGAAGAGAGAGACAGACTCGTATGGAGAGTGGGATGGTTTAAAATTTCCTTTTGAAAGGACAGTTTGATTAAAAAGGATTCAAAAATATTTTCAAGTGTGGAGCCACTTAGAGCAGAAAAATGTTGAAACAATTAGCAATCAAAAGAAAATTTTTTGATATGACAGTTTTGCCCTCTTGTTTGATTTTCCTTCAGTTTAAGGAAAATACTAGGGAAGAAAAAAAACACACCCTAAATTTGAATGGCAATAATAGCAATATTTCTGCTGGTACGTGCCACTTGATTAAACATTTAGATTGCAGTATTTTGACATTCTCCAAACGCAACATTGTGACATTACGAAATGGAATTTTTCAATAAGCTTGTTTTGATCTTCCTAGATCAAAAATATCCTGGAATTCTCCATCCAAACGCCGTTCTGAGAATTCACGTCTCAGCCTTGGTTTGAAGGCAGGAGATGTCTGCTTTGTGAAGGCTCCAGCAGGCAGCGACGCGTGGAGGCTGTGAGCCCAGCAGTTGGCGATGGAGAGGCACAGCCCCCCGAGCCCCAGCCCCAGCCCAGGCTCTCCTGTGGCACCTCAGCAGCGCTCGCACGGGCAGAGCCGAGCTCCTGGTCCAAGGCTCACATATGCCTTCATGCCGGTAAAACCGCGGCAGCCCTCGCACACACAGCACCGAGGCTCTGATGTTCTCAGCTGGAGATCTAACCTGAGACCTGCAGCACGAAAGAAACACTGCCCGAGCTGTAGAAAACACTCTGCAGCTGCAGCAAGCTCCTGAGCTCCGCAGTGCTTTTGCCCACTAGAGGGAAGTGCATTCACACGCACACGGGTGAGCCTACAGAGGTGCTCAGCCTTCCTGCCTTGTGTGTGCATGCTTGGCACAGCCTATATGCTTTTTGGATGGATTTGTACACTCATTCTCCATGCCAGGACAGAGCTGGACCCAGTGGGAAGGCTGCTGGAGCCTTCAGCTCTCCATCACGATGTTGGGTGACTGAGCATGGGAATGTGTTGCCCAGAGAGGTGGTAGAGTTTCCCTCTCTAGAGAAATTGCAAACCCACCTGGACACAATCCTGAGTAATGTGCTCTAGAGGACCCTGCTAGCAGGGTAAGGAGGTTGGACTAGATGACCTCTGGTGGTCACTTACAACCTTAGCCATTCTGTGATGTCCCTGCCCAACTGCTGCCCACTGTGATGTCTCTGCCCAAGTGCTGATGGCAGCTGAAGAGGACAACAGGCATTGCCCAAGTGGTCATATCCACACTTTCCATCCCTTACCGTCACAGGCAGAGCCCTACTGGATAAAGCAGTGGCAAAACCTGAGCTCTGCAAGGAAAAGATTGAGCTACAAGCTCACTTGAAGTGTACCTATCAAGTTGTGCTCATATTGGTGGAGGAACACTGAAGATCTGATTCTGAGCCATTTCAGCACTGTCTGCACATGGAAAACTGTGAAGTGCACAGATGTGATCCATGCAGATGGGTTTAAACGTGAGCATCCAAGGCAGTGCAGTCAAGAGCAGGCAGAGACAGTGTGTATATGTAAGCAATCACACACAGGCTGGATGAAATGATGGCTGTGTGACCAAACCCACACTGTGCTGTTTCACTGTTTGTTCAGCCAGGAAGGTTAACATCACATACATTCTCCTGAGCAGATTGGCTTTTAAGGCAGAGCTTCTACATGCTAATTCAAATCTAAGAAAAGATATATCTCCCTGAATGCAGAAGCAAGGTGAACGTGCTTGTGACATGCAGATTTAAGTGAGCTGCATGAATGTATGGATATAAGCTACAGAATCACACAATCACAGAATCACCAAGGCTGGAAAAGACCCCCAGGATCATCAAGTCCAGCCTATACCTAACTAATATACCTATACCTACCTAACTGCCTGCATAAAACTGGGAATACTGATGGGTGAGTGCACACAGAAACACAGGCAGCACACCTCAGGATTTTGTGGGTGTACTGCTATGAGTGCACAGAAAGAATGGAACACAACCTCTTTCCCTTTGCACAACTATGCTCCAGGTGTGAGCAACCCTTAGAAAAAGCTATGAGAAAACCAAGTCAGCTGTATATACCTTTACAATCCTAGCTAGAGAAGATCTCATGTCTGAAGAAATAATGAGCAAAGCAAGGGAGAGAGAATACAGCTGGAGGGGAGATGATGACAGATCATGGTAAGGAAACCTTTGAGTGGTCTGAGAAAGCATGTCCCTCCCCTGGGATGCTCAGCAGCAAGTCACAGCTGTCAGTGACTGTGGAGATTGCAGATATGGTGAAGTATGTTCCTTACACCTGGAGATGAGAAATCACTAAGCCCTTTCTCCCTTGGAGTCTGTGTCTCTCTGTGGCTCCATCTCCCAGGGAGGCTCTAATGATGTTGGTATCGCACGGAGACTGAGTCCAGAATTGCCAAGCTTGAGGGAGAAAGCCTTGCTCCTCAGTTTTCTGATTAAAACACACTTTTGGGCTAGAGTGGACATTATAATTAACCTGTTGATTCCCCTTCCAAGTGTTTAAACCTTTATAAACTTTAACAATTCAGCAGTTGTTTTTCTCTGCTCTCTAAAGGACTGTCTCCATTCCTGGGGAAAACCCATTGCTCTTTCCATTCCTCCTTGGCATTTTGTTGGAAAAACTGATAAAACCCCTACCTTTTCCCTGGCCAACAGCTCTCAAGAGCAAAGCCTTCAGCCAGTTTAAATTTGTGATACCCTGTGGAAGGCAACAGAGATTTAACAGAGCTATTTTGTTAGAGCATCTGGCCCCAAATTCTCCAGGGAAGCAGAGTATCATGTACCAGATCAAAGGGCCAGGCTGAGGTATGCTACAAACAGGGAATGGGGAAATTTGGTGAGATGGAAAATGATTTTGCCACCTGCTTCCTCACCTTGAGCAGGACCTAAACTGAAGCCCCTGGCAGGATTCCTAAATGGAATTGGATTACAATAATTAACAGGAAAATTATTACAACGGGTATTAACTTTTGATTTACAGTTTCATGCTTGTTCCTGACTTCTTTCCTACTTCTGCCACTGAAAGAAAGAACTGGCAGAATTTTATGAGTCTGATGTCATGTTTTAAATATATTTGACAGCTAGAAATATGGAAACCCATTAAGGCAGCTTGTCTGGATATAGTAAAATTTCCAGGGTAATTTTTCCTGATCTGGATACATTGCTGAAAATTTAGCTCATATTTGGGATGTTTTTCCAAGAAGAACATCCTGAGTTTTGGTCTCAGATGCCAAGTTCTCTCTCTCTGCTGAGTCCTTAGTGTAGGATCACTGCAAAACTCCAAACCTGGAAGATATTGTTCATCATTATGTTCATCCCATGCTGTAACAGCATGAGGCAGACCCAGTATGGGACACAAGAAGCAGCACTCCTTTTTGGCCCTGGATTTTCCGTATCAGAAACAGGTGCTAGTAGATAAGCGAGTGCTTTCTTCAGGTCCATGCTGACAGAGAAAAGAACAGTGTTCAACCTTATATGTAAGCAACAGAACCTAGGCAGGAGTTAAAATGTCAAACTGACTTTTAAAAGATCAAAAGTAAAGCTTGGAGACCTTATCCCAGATTATTCCCAAGTGACTCATGGTGTCATGAGCTGTAACTCTGGAGTAAAAGAGGTCCCATCTTGATGACATTTTGCCATTTTGTGATCCCAGCACCCCACTCAGCACCAGTCTTGACCATGCAGAACATGTCCTATCTCCTCCCTGACAGCAGCAGAGCACTTTGTTCTCATCGAGTTTCTCCTTATTCCCCACCACCCTTTTCTTCTTGTTGTTGTGGGATCAGTTGCCAGCTCTCCACTCTAATTCTGTAACTGGAACCCCTGAGAAGAAGCAGCCTGAAGAAGAGCCAGTTTTTCTCCTGTCCTGATGCTGTAAAGCCTGTCTAGCTGCTTACCTTGTTCCTGTGAGCACCACAGCCAGGCTGCTGCTGGCTTCTCCCTGCAGTGCCTCTGTCAGCACGACATGGCTGCAGCAGCACCTAGAGCATCCATCACTGAGGAGCAGTGTGACAGGAGAGATTCCCTGGCACCTGGGAACAAGCACCTCTATAAAGAAATACACACACAGACCCACAACAGTGTATATGTGGTTTTGCATGCGTGCTAATTTNAAGCCTAGCCACGATGACGATGAATTTATACATGTACATAGTCATCTGCCTGCAGCTCAGGAGCCTACAGAAATATATTCCAAGGGTCTCCCTGGAAGCAAATGTATACACCTGCCCCAGAAATGTATACTTCTGCCCCAGAAATGTATATACCTGCCCCATCCTGCCCATAGGACTGAAAGGAATAGTTTTTTCATTTGTCTGATAAAGTGTGTGTTGGAGACAAGCAGATAAGTATCAGAAATGGCAGAATTAACTCCTGTGCAGGGTTCACATGCTGCCAGCTGGGGCTGTGGAAGAGCATAAGATAATCCTTCCAAAGACAGGGAAGCTGCCCTTTGCATTAGCTTTTGGGGGTAGATTTCTGAGGCTGCTGCTGCTAACTGAAAGGTTGATCCTGGTTAGCTTCCACCCAGTGAAACCTTGTCTTGTGCCTGTGTAATATTACCAGGAACAAGATCATTGAAAAACATTTTAGGATTTAATTTTTTTTTGCTGATTTGAGTATCTTAGTGTTTAATTCTTAACAGCTGAATTGTCCCAGTGTGACCTTGGCCATGGTCAAGTCAGCTTTTCAGGTGGTAAAAGAAATAATGCCCATAGTGATTCACAAGAGTGCTTCCATAAAGGCAAAATTTCAAGCCCATTTATTTCCTTGTTGCTCTAACTTGCATATGTACTTCTGAAAGCTCTGTCAACCATCCAGCCATCTCTGTAAGTCTTCATCCATCTCCCTAATGTAGAAAATGAGTCTGAAGGGCAAAAAGGGAAGGCAGGTTATTTTGTGGGGAAGGGAAAATTATCTTTCCTTTAATTTTTTTTCTTTAAGAAAGAAAGAAAGAGAGAAACCCCAGATTTTCCATTCCAAACTGTCAGAATAGTTTTTCTTTGTGTGTGTTACCTTCAGATGCATGGATACCCCCAAGACTGAAGGGATGATACAGTTCAGGCTCAACTACAAGATGATGTTTGTAAGCTAGGATCAGAGTGTCCCAAAGGTTGTGGTCAGGAGAGGACTCAGCTCTTCCTGTGTCTGTACATCAAGCTTTTTCAAACTGTTGAGCTTCTATTAATCTGTCAAAATGCATGGGCAATATCAGGAGAGCAGGTTTTCTTCTTGATGTTTTTCTCATTTCTCTTTGCTTTTCCTTCAGAACTACTGCCAGAATTAGCTTTTTTTCTGCTGGCATTTCAGGACATCTGCATCTGATTCCAGGAGGAATCAGAATGATTGGAAAACATTGAAATGAAGAGTGAATTATTCTTCTAATGGAAAAGAAAACTCTTGGGTAGGAGTCAGAGGTTTATTTGATTCTTTTCATTAATCTAAACCAAGTTTCTTCAAGCCTTAGATCTCAACCAGCATCTTTATCTTAACTAGGAAACAGGTCCCAATAGGTCTCCACTTTAGCAATGCTTCTTACCTAAAGCTTGTCTGAAGGGGAGGAAAAGTGGGAAAAAAAAAGAAACCCAAACAGATGCACTCAACTATTTTGGTCTGGTTCTCTTTGTTTACACAAGCTAATGATAAATTAATGGGATAAAGCAAAGGCCTTGGTGGAACAGCTGTAAACTCAACACAGGAAGTCATTCAAAGCCTCCAAAACCTGCTTGTGTAATGCTGGAGGAGTTAATGACAAAGAACTGAATCCTCAGCTGGAGCAAATTGACAGAGTTTGCTTGAAATACATGAGTTCCATGAGGATATGGCCTGAAGTGTCTCACTATTCTGCTTTGTTTGCATTTTAAAGCTATCTCTGCAGGTTTCTTGCTGGTTTTCTCTATGTTGATGCATTTGGGGGATGGCAGTAAGGGAGCTGGTCTCCAGCAAGCACAGATGGTGGAGCATGGAAAAGCACTAGCTTCAGTTCCTGGGCAAAGCTTTTTTTTCTTTTCTAAGGCTTTCAGAAGAGCACTGAGGCTATTCCTATTCCTGCAAAGGTTTCTGTGGGCTGACAGCTGGTACTGCCATAAGATCTAGTAGCTGAGGTTTGTCTGTGCTCTTCTAAACATGAGGCAGTTTAATTTTGGTGTGGCACAAAGATGGTCTTACATTATAAAAGGTATATAGATTAACTTTTTGACACTACTGAGAGGGAAGTGCTGGAAAAAATAGCCCAGGAAACTGGTGGAATCATGACTGGAGAGTTTTAAGGACAGACTGGAGAACATCCTTTGGGTACAGCACCATCCCTTCAACAAATGGGATTGACTCGAAATGCAGGTTGTGTTCCTTTGTAATCTTACATTTTCTATTACTAAAATTAACACAGCTTGAAAGATTGTTAAATTTACCACGAGAAAGAGTGAATAAGAAATGAGTTACACATTTGCTCTTTGGCAGAGCCAGAGCTTTATCAGTCAACCTAACCATGAGATAGTCTTTGTTCTGCTGATCATATCACCCAACGGTCCCAGCATCTTCTGGATCTACAGTCTGTGAGAAAAAAAACCTGTTAGCAGGGGCAACAAATATTTTCTTAACACTTATTATAAAGGGTTGTTAGTGGAGAACACATGAGCATTCAGCTCTGCTTTTGCCCAAAAATGAAAGACTTAAAAATTGGAGGAAACAACCTTGTTGCAATTAAGCAAAGGCAAAATTGCCCCCAGTTATTTGCAGTAACTAAACTGGAGGCCACTCTCTGAAAGCCAGGCTATCAGACAGAGCAGCTACTTCCAATTATATCCTACTGGAGGGGACTCCTAAGCTGCCAAGATTCATGGAGGAAAGCCATGCAGGAAAAAATGTGACAAACTTCTCCCCATGGGGAAAAAGAAATATAAAATCTGCTTTATTGAAGACTAAACATTTCTTGGAAATATGCCAGGTGCAAAAAAAATTCTTTCCCTAAGGAAGATTTATCAGATCCAAAGAGAAATATCAAAAATCAGGAGAGAAAGAGAGACAAACAAATAAACAAACAAATATGCAAACAAACCGAGTGGCAGAAGGCAATTTTAAAAGCAGGTGGTTAGGGAATAGACTTGGGGTGCAGAGAACAAGGCTAAATCTCCAGAGCCCAGAGAAGGAGCCTGAAGCTGAAGGTCCCTCACCTGAAGTAGCTCTGGGCAATGCTGAAAGCTATCAATTCTGCTCCAGATTGGAGCTAAAATAGAAATATACTGTCCATTTCATATTTTCTCCCCAGCCAGGAAAAAGGATCTGTCTTTTCCTATCAATTCTCCTAACCCATTTTCAGCTTCAGCTAGGGCATCACCTCAATCTCTGTTACCCATTGTGTGTACCATGCAACAATCCAGTCTTGAGAGCTGAAAGGCATTAGCAGGACCTCAGTCACCTCACTTAACCTCTCATTTGAGAGGAACCCAAATGGCCTGTCCAGAGGAGGAGGGGCACCAAGTGCCTTGCTGAGGCCTTTGGGCTTTAAAAGCTGTGAAATCAGGAGAGTGATCTGTCAAGGTGTGGCACCTAGAGGCAGAGATATAGGTAACCTCCAGTAGAGGAACCAGGCAATGCTCATTTTGCTGCTTTGGTTTCTTTTCCAGATGATAATTCATGGAGGGCAAAAATTTCCAGAGTGTTAAGTTATGGAGTCTGTGACCAGATTTCTAAACTCATTAGGTTCAAAGAGAGTTTTGATTTAGAAAATGGCATTTCTGCATTGGTAGAATGTAAAAAGTGATGGCAAGGAGGGTAGGAAGCAAGAAGTCAACAGGGAAATTAAAGAGAAGTCATTGCAACAGATTGCTTTGTACAACCTGTTCTGATTTTTTCCCCCAAATTACTGATTCACTCTATCCTTAACATTTAGATTTTCATCTGTTTGCTCCTTTTTGTGAGAGTAAAGCTGTGTTAGACATCTCATAAATGCTTACATGTAGATGTTTCCCATCTGCTTGCAGATGCACCATGCCTGCTTTCTGCTAGGGACCTGGCAGTTCTCAGTGTTTAAATGAAACTGAACCCACTCCATTTGCTGGATGGGCATGATCCAAGGAACAAAAATGAACATTTCTCATTGCTGGTGATTCTATTACAGTGCACTGAGCTCTGAAAATATTTCCAAACACCCACTGCAGGTTGCTTTCTCAAGGAAGGAGCCCTTCAATTAAAAGCAGGAATGAAGACACCCAAGCCATTCAAGATGCACACATTCATTTGTATTTTGTGCATAAACAGAGTTGTTATTTCTATTTTCTTGGCCTCTTTCCAACTGATTCTTCTTCCTTCACCATACAACATATGCATCTCTTTGGGATGATGCAGCATCATGCTACTTCACCAGCCATTGTTCAGCGTGGGCTGCCTCCAGCCCAGGATGGTTTCTCTTCAGCAGTAGGTGGGAAACATGATGTCTGCTGCATTTACTCTGAACACTGAGCTTTCTCTGGGCATTCTTACTCACTGCTTTTGGCATCCTTTGAAATGCTCAGATGTGTAGGGCTCTGCTCTACCTTCTTCTCTGTAGGCAACTCAGCCAAAATCCAGCAGTGCCATCCAAACACTCAACCCCTTCCCAGTTCTCTGCTTGAGCACATCTCATCTGTCTCTTCCTCTTCCGACTTGCCTGCCTGGGAAAGGTTGGTGCAATCTGCAGACAGCATGGAGGTGGAGGGAGGGGGTGGCAGGCAAGATGAAGAGCTCAGTAATACATTGAGTGTAGAGAACAGTGTATAATACCCTGAGTGAGCTAAGTGAATGCTACTGCCTTGTGATTTACTGCTTGCAAATGGCTTCTCTTCTTCTGAAATACTGTTAATTTAATAGACAAACATCCCAGGATAAAGGCTCACCAGAGATGCAACTGATGGGATAAACATCGAGAGATTAAAGACCTGTGGGCAAAGTGTATAATTCTGTTATTAAAATCCCAAAGTGCTCCCTCAAAATTAGACCCTAGCAAAGGAAAGAAGAGTGGAAAACCTATGCTTAAAAGAGGGAGTTATTGTGTAGAGCACTTCAGAATCATTTGCTAAGCAAAGTTAAAAGGAATAATAGCACCGAGATGTGTCTTCCTCTTGTTTTCCTCCCGCTGTCCCTAACTATCAGAGTGGGATCAAAGAAACCTGCTTATTAACCATGTGTTGAGAACATTTTCCAAAGGCAGCCAGAAAGCCATCAGCGACAGCATTTCTCTGACCTCCTAATTGCAGCCCACACGATGTGGCTGCTGTTAGGCCCAGAAGACAGATGCATTTGTAAAGTGTGTCCAATGCCATTATATCCCAGTGCATAACGGAACATGCCATGCCAGTTGGTGCCTGATAGGGTTTATTTTTACAGTATCTAGTGATTCCAGGAAGATCAAGCTGTCAGCAGACTAACTACTGCCCAGGTTCTGACACAACCTCTACCTAAAAAGCAGTCTCAACAGGGAGACCACACCAAACTGGACAGCCAGAGGAAGCTGAGCTGTAGAGATCCCAATCCCCTGGACAAACCCAATCTGACCAAACCTAACTCTAGATTCTTTGTACACCATCCACCAATTTCACTGCACATTCCCTGAATGATAGACCAAGGTTGATGGCTTGGGCTTCCTTGGTATTGAACACCCTCTCTGAATGTTTCCTATGCACCCTGAGCAATGATGGCTGAGTCTTTCCTGATGTGCAGATCATGGAGACAGTGACTTTGGTTTTCTTGGATGAGAGAAAGTCCTGATCTAAGAGATATGAAATGCTGAAGTCATTGTAATGTTGTACGGGAAGGATTTGAGGAAGACAACTGCAAAGCAAGAGAGATCTTCATTCCCTTGCCAGCAGTCCCATCAGCTAGAGGGACATTGCTTCTCTTGGTTAGCAAGAGACTAAGAGCTTGGTGGTGGGATGTGAGCATTAGGTAGCCAAGGCAAGGAGAGCTGTAATACCTGGCTCAGCTTTCTGCCTGAGCCCCAGATGTTCTCACTGTGTCTGTTAGATGAGCATTCCTGGTGATATGATGTGGGTACTGTGGGTAAATAATTGATGAAAGCTCAGTTGCTTGTTTCTCTGGATAGTCTAGTTGGGTTTAGGAGAGCTTTTTTGACAGGAAGTTTCTCTGGATATAGCTACTGATTGTCTGGTGCCTTCACTCTGAAGGAATATTTAATGCTCCCTTTCAGTGTGCATTCCAGTTTTTCCACCTTTTTATTCTAAGTTGTACTGAAAAAAAAAAACATTTTCCCATGACCTGTGATGGAAAAATTCTGAAGAAAACAAATTCTTACAAATCTTCAGACATTTTTCCCCTCAACACACACATGTTTGTGAGGGGAGTTTGGTTTGGTATTTTTTTTTGCATATGGTGAGGATAACAAACATTAAGAGGAAGGACAATTCATTAAGATTGAAAAAAAAATCAAAATATTCTGTTACCACAGACTAAACAGCTGTTTTCAATTGAAATTTTACTATAATCAGTATTTACTCCTGTAGCATGTTTTGATTTTGACAAATGGATGTTTTCCAGTGGGAGAACATCCCATCAAGATGCCAGCTACTTCTGTGATCAGTGGAAATGAAGCTTGCTTTCCATGAATATGTATCCAGTGGTTGAATCCCTGGGTGTGTAGTTAATTAGGAACTTCAACAAAATCAGCATTTTCATGAAACTTGTGAGAACTTAATATTTTTGAGTGTGTTAATCTGTATATTACATTTCATTACAGCTGGTCAATCAGTTCCAAAGTTAGTGGCTAGGACTCTGTGGTGGAGGAGGTAGATAAAGCTATTTGCACATTCAAACACAGAACATAATTTTGTTAGGAAATCAGGCCAATAGTCCACCTTTTAAAGGTTAATTTGGACTCTGTTTTGATGGACATGTGCCCTGTTCTCCAGCTGGGCACCAGAAACATGAATGATCTTCACACTCAACATCTCCCTTACTCCCCAGATGCTCCCAGTGACACTCAGGGAATCAGTGCCATAGACCATCCCACACTGTGGGTCTCTCCAGAGGTGGATTGGTCTACTCCTTGGTTCATTCAAGGACATTACACAAGGACACAACCATAGCAAGACTCCCTCCAGACATATCTTTTGGAGCTGCATTAGCAGAGAGTGGAGGACAACCCCCAGATTAACAGTTGCCAGTGACAAATGACTCTGAACTCAACCCATCATGACAAAATGCACTTTGCTGTGTATTAGTCACATATCACTGATAGCAATATTAGAGTCCATAAACATGCTTTTAATGATCAAATATTATTTAATGTGTGCCAAATCTCACAGTAAGTGGAAATTAAATGGACAATTGAGTGTAGCATCTCTATGCATAGGCTCACAGGCATTTCTCCAGCGGGTAAACATTGACAGTAAAGCTGTTGTTCAACAGAATACCACAGCTGCCAGATGTTAAAGGTTTTGGCCTTTGAACGTGTTCTCCCAAAGAAAAAGCTTGACATTTGCTGTTATACTCTAGCGAGAAAAAAGGGATTTCAATTCTATTCTGAAGGCAATAAGGGCTGATGGGTAAAGGAGAGGACCTAAAAGATCTAAAAGATTCCTGTTTCCAGGCCTATATTTGGTCAATTGATGGACCACATCCTGTTAATCAGCTCTTTATTTTTCACCATGCTTGTCTTGTGCACTTCTATATCTGCAGTAATTTATGCTAGCAGCTCAGTCAGGTCCCAGCCCTGACACTGAGAACAAGTTACAGTAAGAAGATGAACAATTTATCTAACTTTCCTTGGCATGACTCTGTCCATCAGCAGTCATATGGCCCCAGCTCAGCTCAGGAGAAAAGATTGCTATGCATTTGCTGCTTCTAACTTGTGTTAGTCCTGCAAAGAGAGACAGCAATAAAAAGTATTAAATGAATTTGGCATGCAAGGCAGAGAGCACCTGTTAACTTTCTGGTACCACATCACATTTGCAGAGGTGGCTGTTAAGAAAACAAATTTCTTTTTTTGCTTTGTAGACTGAACAAATTTAAACTAGAGTCCTCGAACATGGCCACTGAACCTCATTGTGTTTTTTTGTTTAAAGATCAAAAAAGGAGACACTCTTCTCAAGAAAGTGTTTTAAATACAATGAACTCTCTGCAGTTCTACAGTTCTTTCAGATTCCAGCCTATTGCAAAACTACTGTTAAATCCAGATTGTCCTACAGCATTGTAGGTGGAGGAACCAGGTCTTGGTGTACCTGTTCATGTTGAGGTAAATCAGGGGAAGAAAGCCTAGGTGGGGAGGGAAATGAAGAACAGACTCAGACAGCAGTGCCAGGGATGCCCTGAGACAGGCTGTATGCATATCAGGATTCCTTTTCTTTGGGTGCTTTGTATGGACATATGCATTTAAATCTAAACCAAACTAAGGACTTTCAGGAGGTCACCCGTATTAATGGGAATTTCAATCTCCAATATCTTTCCTTTGTATCCATGCTGGGATCCCAATGTATTATCAAAGCCAGAGCTTCCAGTGGACAAAAAAAAAATGCTGCAAAAGAATTCCTGCAGACTCAGTGAGCAAGGCATTTTCCTTTGGGGAGAATATTTACAAGCCCAAATCCAAATAACTGCCTTGCATCATAAAACTCCTCAACTCAAGCTTCACCTGCAGATTCCAAAGGTGGCACATGATGCATTTCTTACTCTCCAACTTTCAGAAAACCCATTTAAGATTCTTTGAATAAAAGTCCAAAGAGAGGGCAGATGAGCAACAGCTAACTCCCAGTTAACTCCACCTGCTCTAGGTTGTCCTGCCCTTGCAGGGAGGTTGGACTAGATGATCTCCAGAGGACAGGACAAGGGGGAATGGATATAAACTGAAGGAGGGGAAATTTAGATTGGAGATTAGAAGGAAGTTCTTTACCCAGAGAGTAGTTAGGCACTGGCACAGGTTGCCCAGAGAGGTTGTGGCTGCTCCATCCCTGGCAGTGTTCAAGGCCAGGCTGGATGTGGCCCTGGGTGACCTGGGCTAGTGATTGGCATCCCTGCTCAGTGCGGGGAGGTTGGAACTAGATGATCTTTAGGGTCCCTTCCAACCTGCTCATTCTAGGATTCTATGATTCTATGACCTTTCTAACCCCTAACCTTCTGTGATTCTGTGATGGCACCTGTATCAGAAGACAGGATTATCATGAGCATCTGAGGATATCCTTCTGTTAACCTCCTCTGCAATAAACTCACAAGAGTCTGCCCACTGTTTGCTCAGACTCTTGCACACAGATCCCCACTTTAGCCATAAAATCACAAAGATGAGCTGGGGGGGGGAGGGGGAAGGAATTTTTGTGTGCCTCCCATCTTAATATTTGAGTTTGTCCCCTTGCACAGACTTGCCTTCCTGCACAGGAGCCATAAATCTATGCTGTCACTGTTATGATTATTAGTGGTTAGAGCTGATGAATATTGATATGTGGCAAGCACTCCTTCGACGTTAAATACATTTGCCAATTTTCCTCCTCCAGACTCCACCCGTTAATGCTTCATCCAATATGAATCAATATTGGTTTAATAATTAACATGTTTAAACATTTTTTAATGTATATTTCATGACCAGGAGATCTATGTTTATTTTATGATGATAAAATATTTAGGACCCAGGGAGTTTTACTTGGGCTGTCATAGCTGGGCCCTTTCCCCTCTGCCTCAGGAGGCATCTCTCTATCTCTTCTGCAAAGCCAAAGCTCAAAAGGTTTCTGCTACTTGTGCAGAAGGTCTGTGTGTGTGTGTGTGTGTGGATCTGGAGTTCTCTGAAATATGTGGTGGGGCTGGAAGGGAAGGAGTCTGAAGGTGTCTGCTGCAGAGGGAGAGTGCCCACTGCTAGAAGAGCAAGCTCAAAACAGCAGCCATGGAGATGGATTGAGGATCTGACCTGGAGAGACCTGTAACAGGTTCAGCTTCAAAAGCAATTCAGACAAGAAGTTCAGGCTCTTGGGAAACATGCACAAAAGTGAGCAAGGGAAGAGAGAGGAAGAGAGGGAGAGGAAACGTGGCACTGGGAAGGCTTTAAAGAGCCCATGGTGCTTGCTGCATAAGTAAGGGCTTACTCTTCCTCTTGAAGCTAGCAGGCTTGACTTTCTGCTGCTGTTTCTGTACTGGCAAAAGCAGGTGTTGAAACAAGTTTCCTGGAGCAGGAAGGTTTGGTGGGAGTTGAAAAGCTCCCTCATAAGTGAAGGGGTTATTCCTCAGTGCCTGTGTAACATGCAGAGGGTCTTGACAGCCTGACAGGGAAGAAAAATACCTGTAGGGTGGAAAAGGCTTAAGAAACACAACTGTGGTGCACTGCTGCTTGGCCTTAGTGGTATCTAGCTCTTCAGACCCTACCAGACCTCACCACCACATCACCCTGCAGAGGACAAATGCAAAGAGCACAGGCTGCATATCCCTGCAGATGGCATTCAGGTGATGCTTTGGCTTTGCACTACTCTTACACAAGGGTGAATACTGCTCTGGCTGCCCAAGGGCCACCAGAGAATAGCAGATAATGAGCAAATTGGCTCTGAAGTCACCAAAACCCAGGTGAAGGCTTCCTGTGAGACTGTGATTAATGTGGTAAAGATGATTATGTTTATTTCCATGTATTTGTTGAAAATTATTCAACTAGTCACAGTCCAGTGGCTCCTGATGTTCCACTTCTGGGCAGCAGAACAAATACGTTGTAGTACATCTGATTTGGCTCTAATCAGGCACCAGCCCTGACAACAGCCTTCTCTGGGATGGCTTGCAGGAGTACTGTAAGCCATTTTCAGAAGGGCTGTGATTGCAGGAATACACTTCATGCAAGATTTGCTATGCAACATGTTTAGTGCAGAAATGGATTTAAAAAAAGAATAATAAAAAAAGAATGTGTCAAAGTCATGATGCCTCCTGAGAAGGGATTTCCTTGTCAAGGTGTGTTTGTTTGAAAGCACATCTAGAGGGTGGAAATATAATGTGGTTTCACACTTTTCTTTGTGAACCCATGTAAACTTCTGGCATTCACAAAAACCAGAGTTTTATAGATCAGCCATGAATTTTCTGAANAGGAGGTGTGAGCAGAGCAGAGTGCAGTGGCAGAATCACCTCTCTGGCTCTGCTGGCCACGCTTCTCTTGCTGCAGCCCAGGATGCCATTGTGCTTCTGGGCTGCCAGTGTGCACTGTTTGCTCATGGCCAGCTTCTCAGCCACCAGCACCCCCAATAATCCATCGAGGGCATTAAACCTAAATATAACTAACACCTCTGACTCAGGCAGAACCCAAGCTGCTGCTCACTGGAGGCTGAGAAAGAGTAGGAAAGAAAAGCTGCTACTGCCCTGCCCTGTGTATATAGTCGTTAGCAGGGGCAAATTTTGGCCACTGTTGAACATATACTGGGCTAGGTGAACTTTTCCTTCCGTCTGACAAAGCTTTTCTTTTATACCTGTGGAATGAAATGTGAACTAGAGCTGGGAGCAAGTCACTTAGCATCTTCCTTTCCAAAAATACCACGTTCTGATGTGAGCTTAAACACCTTCCTGCAAAACAGGGAGGAGAAGGTGGGTGTTTGCACATCCTGATTGACATCAGGGAACTTCCTGCAAGACTTGCAGAAATAAATAAATAGATTTTCTAAAGGCCAAAAGAACCCCTAACCCCTGACAGGTTGCAAAGGTTTTATTTAACTTCTTTGTGATTATTTTCCACAGCTCTGGTTAGGAGTAGCAATTATATTAATCCTTCTCCTTCAGGTTGTTAATCCTAGTAAAGCAACCTGTTGCTTGGAAGATTGTATGTTGTTAAGGAGCTCCCTGAGAACATTTATTCATGCTTGGGGAGTGCATTCCTAATGCACACACTTTTCGTTTAGGCTGAAATTCACCCCTTAGAGGGGAGGCTGTGCTCAAAGCCTAGGTATCATTTAATTCACATTTAAACCCTTCAAATCAGAGGATAAGATGAAATCCAATGGAAAATTCTGCTGATGTGGTTAGAAGAGATTGCTGAAATTAAAATCCCTCCCTCTACATGTGATGAATCTGAGCTGGTGGGAGAGGTGGGAGACAGAAGGAAGATGCTCTCCTAGTTAGATGAGCTTGTGTATTTATGCTCCCAACCTGAGTGCCTAGTGTAAATCGGAGAAGACAAGTAAATTGCACCCAACGAGCAGTGAAAGCAGGCAACAGCATTCATGTGGAATCTCAATTTACACCACAGCTGGGGTCCAGAGGAGCTTCACTGAGAAAGCAGGGAACTGAATCACAATCTGCTTTTCGTTTTTTCTTCCTGTTTCCTTCATTTTCTCCCAGTTATTCAGCAGAGTAGGTATGCTCCAGTGAGACCAGCAGCTGCAAAGCAATCACCCAGTGCCTGCAAAAGAAGTGTTCCACATACTGCTAATAGCCTAAGAAAGATTTGCATGAGCACCTAGCTCTGACATGGATTGCTGTCATTTCCATGTTAATATGCTGCTGTTCACCAGCCAGCAACCTTTGTCCTTGTGCAATGCTCCCGTGGCTTTGTCACAGCAGAGTGGCTCAGGGGCAGAGCCAAGCACACTTGCTGCCTAATGCCAGTGGTGGTATGTTCCCCCACTTCTTTCTCTGAATCTATCAGGAGAAAAAAAATCTAAATATGGTTGCTCTCAGCATGTTTAAAACTCACAGAATCATTAAGGTTGGAAGAGACCTCTAAGATCATCAAGTCCAACCATCTACCTATCACCCCCATGCCACTAAACCATGGCCCTAAGTACCACATCATAACATGCCTGTATCCCACCACCCCCCTTGCAGACTTTTCCACCACCTGCATCCCAGAGGATGGATGCTCTCCTGTTCCTGGGGCACTGCTGAAGGATGCTGTGGGTCTGGAGCCAGCAGCAGGCTCACTGGGCTGTGGGTAGACAGTGTGGGATGGCCCATCTGCACACTTAGGGCTGGGATTTATCTCTTCTTACTTCCAGCAGCTCCAGTACAACTGTCCTCAGCTGAGCTGGCTACCTAGACTCCCCTTACAGTTGGGAAAGACAAACAAGCTATTGCACACCACAATTCATCTGACATGGTTTAGATGTCTGCCTTAGAAAGAGATGAATTGGGTCCTAGAAGTGACAGTTTCTCTGCCTTGATAGCAGAGGCAGGGCTGCAGACCTGTAAGCTCTGGATACCTGCACACATCCAGCTCAATCCCAGAGTGCATGCCTTGTGCTGATGTAGCCCAGAAAGCTCCACTCTGGGGTGCTGAGCAACACCCATGGTCGTGTCTTCTCCTGAAAGAAGATCTCCCCTGTCCTAAGAACTGTGAGGTCCCAGCTTGGAGGCTCACAGTGTCTCATTTCTCTTGATCAGGGTGGTTTGCTATGACAGATATTCCAATCTGTCCCTGTATAAATCTCTTCTGAAAAGCTGTCAGGCCATGTAAGAAAGAAAGATGGAGCTCCTGGTTGTAAAGTGCTGACAGGCTGCTGCCATGCACCAGCACAACAACAGGGCACTCTGCACGAGCTGGCCACTCCTGATGCTCCACAAGAGTCATGTCCTCTTGCTCAGCTCCTTCTGTCTCCAGCTGATGCGTGAGAAGGCTTTTGGTTTTGTTCTTTCTGTTTTCAGCCAGCAATTATTTTTTTTTTCCCTGATTGTCTTCTTAACTTATTTAAATCAGTATTTGATTCAGTTCTGTTCTCGCCAGGTGTTTGTTTACTTTCTCTTATCCCTGACTGCAAAGACTTTATTGTTCTTAGACATATTTCCAGAACAGATTTTATTCAGTGGCTGCAGACATCTTCCCCTGGAAAGCACTGAAGTAGCTGTTGAGTGCCAGCTGTCCTCACCTGTTAGGAGGCATTTCAGTCCAGTTCTCTACAACCTGCTCTTCATAAGTGTCTCCAGCAAGCTCCACTCCCAGTTTCTGCTGCAGCTTTTCCCAGAAGCCTCATCTCTCACTGGTCCTGTTCTCCTTGATGCTGATCCAACATAGAATCCTAGAATGGTTTGGGTTGGAAGGGACCTCTGGAGCTCATCTAGTCCAACCCCCCTGCGGTGGGCAGGGACATCCCCAACTACATCAGCTTGCCCAGAGCCCTGGCAAGCCTCACCTTGAATACCTCCATCATGCACACTGAGCCCTTTAATAGAGTTGTGTGATCTCTGACAGCATTCTCCTAAAGAAAGAAGAAGGAGAAGCCCAAGAAGAGAGAAAATATTTACAAGGCTTCAGTGGTAGAGGTGCTTTTTCTGTCCACCACTCCCTCCACACACTTCCCTGGTGCTCAGGTGTCACTGAGGGCACAAAGTGGTGAAATCTGGATGCTGGTGACCTCAAGATGCACAAGTCACCTTCCTCCCATGGGCACCTGTGTGTACTCTCTAAGAGGGCTGATGTGTGTCTTTTCTTGCAGGTGCAAACTGGAGGAACTAGCCAACATCAGTATTTTGGTCATCAGTGTAGAGCTCAGCTCCCTGCTGTTACTCACAGGCTGTGTGTGGTAAGCAGTGAGGTAGATGCTGTCAGTAACCTCCTCTACACACATGGGCATCTCTTTGCTGCTGCTTCCATGCTCTCTGCAGGCACACTGGCTTCAAAACCAAGCATGATCTATTCATGCCAGACACGTCCTGCTATACCTGCTGCCTCAGCTGGACTCTTCTTTAGGAAATGTATATACATCAAACACACACAGAGCATGGAGACACACAGGAATGAGGGGAGGCAGGTGTGCTTACCACTATACATACCCACAGGAGCAACCACACTTCATTTATTGACTAGAAAGCAGTCCTATAAAGATCTACACTCCTCATGACCACACCATCTCCTCTCCATGTACAGGTGTGCATGCACAGACTCTTTCCCCTGGATTTTTGTGCTGTGCAGTCTTCAGGGCTGAATGTAGCTGGTCTGTCTCCCAGATCTATCACATTCCAGGACTTTATCCAGACCCCTTCAATGAGGTTTCAAGTGTTTCTGTGCATGTTTCAATCAGTTCAGGCATGTCAGACAAGTAAATGCTGTGGAAGTACCTGCAAGTTACACCATCTGGCTGCCTCAGTGAGCCAAAGAGGCAGAATGCAGGGAAAGGGACAATCCAGACTTGAAAGGAAGTAGGGGAACATAAAACTGACCATTTGCACATGAGGAACACTGAAAAATCACCCCAAACAACCTTGCAGTAAAGGTTTACCCATTTCATTTTCTTCACTAAATCTACTATTTATTATAGTAGATTTATTCTGTGAAAGAATCCTGTTGGAGTGAACCCAGTTCACTGGAATATTCTTTCCAGCTTAACCTTCATGCTTTGGGTAATTCCAGGAAATATCCTATGTGGAAGAATCTGCAGATTCCCAGATCTGGGCCTCTGGGGGTAAGAAATAGTTCCTAAAGGGATGGTAGTAGTTTCAGTACAACTAATATAAATAAATAACTCCATGGGTAGATAGCAGATGACAGGGCCCTTTTTCTCCAGGCCCATTTGAAAAAGAATATAGATAAGTTTTCATCCATGAAACAATGTCATTCCCAGTTAAAGAATGGGCTGGCCAAGCTTTTTGTCTTGTGTAAAGCATTTCAAGTTCTCATTAAAAATAAGACCCCCTCACACCTTCTTTGCAAGATGCCTTTAAATCAGATCTGGAGAATTATTATTGGGGGGAAGAAGTACTTTTAGGGGACAGAAGTAATTTTCAGATGAATTAGACCTTTTCTTGCAAAAAGTTTAAAGGGAGTGGGGAAAAAAAGTAGTTTTCTACTAGAAAAGTAAAGAAAACCAGTTAAGCAAGCTCAGACTAGGTTCTCAGGCAGGGATGGATGGATAAACCTCTGACTAGGAGCAAGTGTTGTAAGGCAGGCTCTCTTCTCCAGGCTGAGCCACAGGAACAGCCAGTGATACAATGGCTTGTGTCACCAGCATGTCAACTGCACCCAGTCTGGAGGTAACTCAAAGGTGCTCACCTGTTGCAGTGTTGATCTGGTAATGTGCCTTAACAGAAACCTCAGAGTGAGAAAAACAAAGAGGGGGAATGAAAGTGTTTATTTGTTGAAAGGGAAGAATCTTTTTGTTGCCTCAACCTTCATTAAATGGCTCTCATTATTGCCTCAGCATGAGCTGTTGGCACAAGCTTCTGCTCTGTCACTAAACCCTAGTGCCATCTGGAGAAGGAAGAGAAGGGAAGCAAGGCACAAGAGCCTGAGTATCCCTCTCTTTTCCCATTCCCCATCCCCAAGCTTGTCCTGATCTGAAAGAGAGAAGAGAGATGCTGTGCTGGGAGGTGCTGGGAGCCCCATGGCTGAGCTATAAATCTCACTTAAGTCAGAGAGGAAGATTTATACTCCCAGCTTGGAAACAACACACACACACACACACACACACACACACATTCCCACCAGGCAAACCCCAGCAGCTTTGCCAGAGCTGGGACTTGAGTGAAGGTGCAGTCCCAGCAACAGCTAAATTGCTTTCATGACTTTCCAGCAGCGTTTTGGTGACAAACTGGGGGCTTGTGTTTTAAATGCATTCCCAATTTGCATTTCGATTGGCTAACAGGCCATGCAAATTCCACAATAAAGTGTTATTTGTCAAAGGTGTCTGACAGCTTTCAACAATTGCTGAAATGGCTTTCAAACAGACCTGGGAGAGCAAAAAAGAATAAATCAAAACCCCTCTGCCTGATGAGTGAGTTCTTTCATCTGCTAAAAGCTCTCCAAGCCCACAAGCCTGAGGCTGACTTTAAATAGAGTCAATGGAGAAATATCTTCTAGACAGGGGAATGATGAAGTCCTCCAGGAGTCTCTCTCCTTTTCATTGGGACTCTCTCTCTCTCTTACACACACACACAACACACACACATCTCTTCCTCTCTCCAGAAAAAGTCCTATCCAGGTTGGTGCTCTGTACCCTCCCCTCTCCTGGAAGTCAGAGAGGTAAGTGCCATTCAGCATCCCATGGAGTTGAAGATGGTCCTGCAGCCACAGAGTGATTGGATCTTGTCCAGTTGTGAATGATGCTGAGGCACTAAGGTAAAGGGATTCTTCAGTTTATAGTATCTTTAAATGAGTCACAAGGGATTTTTGCCACTGGGTCACCAATCAGACACAATCTGTTTCTGGATCCAACCAAGAGACAAAATATTTCCTAGGGACTTGTCATAGAGAGGCATTAAAATAGCACTTGGCAGGGTGAGATGAAGCTAGTTGCATGTTCCCACAGCAAGGCACTGCACAAGCACTTCAGCCAGAGCAAAAGAGGCTCTGAGAGGCAATGGCAAAGGGCCCATAGGGACCTTTTGCCAGTTTGTCACAACATTTTGGGAGATACAAGGGAATAGAAAGAGCCCAGGGTTTTCTGGGCCATAGAGCTGTGTTGGATTATCTGACTGCAAACATTTTGGTAAGCTCAACAAATATTCATATCCTGCAGTAAGCTGCAAAACTAAAACTTCAAGTCCTCTGCAAAGTAAACCCAATCTCTTTTGGTCAAGTGAAACTTTCTCTTGCAGTAGGGTAGAAAGCTTTCTCTTTCATTTTTTCCTGTATTGACAGAGCAAACAAAAAGCCTTTCCATCCTGTAATTTGCTAAGCTACAGAATGAGAAAGACATTGCAAAGTGTCATTTTCCCCATTGTAGAGGAGATAACCTTTGGAGAGTTTCCAGCACACAACCCCTCCCACATCTCTGAGTGAAGAAGATACTGAAACTGGCCCTATCTCCACCTGAAAGATTATTCAACAGATTTTCAGTTTGGTTTGAGAGAGTCCTGAGACAGTCACATCCTGAGAAGCATTTAGAAGAATGATGGATACTGAAAACTGGAGTTTCAAGCTACCAAGCCTCCAAACTGTGACTCCAGAGCTAGGAAGATCTCACCCACTCCTTTGCTGTGTGAAAGAACTCAGCTCCTCTTTGGGTACTTGTTATGGCTCAGTCTGCTGACCTCTGCAGAGCCCTTAGGCCACCTCCATGCACAGTGACATAATAATGATGGATAAGAATCATTTACCATTTTGGGGGGAGAGACAGAGCAAAGAAGAACATTTCCCAGGCCTGCCCCAAACCCAGCTCTGCACTAACCTGCCTCCTTTCCCAGAGCAGGGTGCAACTCCTCAGCCCAACAGCACATTCCTCTCCCTGCCCTACAGCTCAGCTCTGATAGCCCAGCAGCTCCTATACTTTTGACCTCACAAGCATTGCACAATCTGCCTATGAGCCTGTTCCTCCTTCTGCTTCATCTCCATGAGGCAGCAGCAGCCTTAGGCAAACTGAGCCGTGAAGAAATGTCTATGCCTTGAGGCTGCAAAGCTTTTGAGATATGCATGCAGACTCTACTAGCTCCAACAGGCATTTTTGCCTTCTTGCTCCACTTCTCGTGCTCTTTGTGGTGGGTTGACCTTGGCTGGTGGCCAGGTGCCCACCAGGCTGCTCTATCACTCCCCTTCTCAGCAGGACAAGGAAGGGAGAAAATAAGATGGAAAAAACCCTCGTGTATCAAGATAAAGGCAGTTTAATGAAGCAAAAGCAAAGGCGACAGTGAAAGCAAAGGAAAACAGAAGATTAATTCTCTAATTCTCATCAGCAGGTGGTGTCCTGCTGGGAAGCAGGATTTCAGTACACATAGTGGTTCCTATGGTATGGAATATCCCTTTGATCAGTTTGGATCAGCTGTCCTGGCTATATCCAGGATCTTTCCTATCCCCAGCTTATTTGTGGTGGTGGTGAATGTTGCAGAGACAGTCTTGATGCCATGTGAGCCCTGCTCAGCAGTAGCAAAACACTGATGTGTTATTGACACTTTTCTGTTACCAATACACAGCCCAGCACTATGGGGACTGCTGTAAGGATTAACTCCATCTCAGCCAGACTACATATACTCTTCCTGGTTTCAGGTAGGAAGGATTCCTTCTGCATGCATTCCTTCTAGCATACATCCTGCTGGGTGCTACTATGTGTTGGAAAGTCATCATAACCTGATGGGATGATGAGAGAAGTTTGGCACTCAACTAGTGTGGGCTGGGAGAGATCAGTGATACTTTTGGATTAGCTACATTGAGAATAAAAATAATGTAATGTGTTCAGGACATATCTGTGTGTGAATTGCAAGGCTGTGAGGGCAACACGTTATATATAGGATGGTGTGATTCCCATGGTGTGATTCCCAAGTGCTTCAGGACTTGGGACCTGAATGATGGTGGGGAGTGTAGAGGTGGTGAATGTTACCTCCATGCTTGCTCCAGGTGAGTTGGTCCCACCAGAATATTGGAGAATTGAGTCCAGTGTGGAGGAGCAGAGAAGGAAGAGCTTGTAGTCAAGGCGGGGGGAGGGGGGGCTCCATCCCAGAGCTAATATCCCTGAAGTGTCTGATTCTGACCCAGCTCTGCACAAAGATATATGGTTTTCCCAGCTTGCATTAGCCTTGCATTAGCAATGACTGATGAATCTCTGCACCACTTCTCTTTGCATGCTCTGGATGAGGACTCAGCAAATTACCTCAGTCATCCACTTCTCCTACACACAGCTCTGGCCTCACTGCATCTAGTCATCTCTTCCACTCTTCTGTACAACATAACTCAGTGACTCCTTCCTCCAGTCTTCTTTGCCTATTTAACCCAAGTACATTAGTGACTTGGTCCCCTATTTAATCCTTAGCTAAGGCCATTGGAGTTGTATCCCTGAGAGAGGAAAGAGCCTGCAGGGTATTTTTCTTCCGCTTCCCCTTCCTCCCCAGAACTTCCTCCCAGAGGATTTCTCTTTGACCTTTGCTAATCAGATGCTCCAGCTCAGGGAGTGGGCAGAGCTACCTCAGGACAAAGTTCAGGCCTTTTTCTCCTCAGCAGGTTCTTATTCAGCCTTTAGCAGCAGGTATTTAGTCACTGATTTCCCATCTCTGTCAGGTGGATGATGCACATGGATGGCTGCTTTTGGGGCTCATAAAAGTTTTCCACTTGGGAACAATTTTTCTTATGGTCTTGCCCTTGGCACAAATCGAACATCTTGGTGGGTTAGATACAAATAGGAGGAGGAGGTTGGAAGGAGAGGAGAACATGACCCCCATGCAATAGTCAGCAATTAGAACTGCATTGCTCTGGTCTTGTTCTTTCCCATTCTCCCCTCGTGCCTGGTAATGGCCATTGGTCCAATTTGTGTGGTGCCATCCTGGGCTCTGAGAATCCCCAAATCCATTCAATCCACCCCCCAGGAACAAATCCCATCAAGTCACCAGTTTAGAAACTGCAGTTCAGATATGTTACATGAGCACTGATTGCAAATCTGAAGACATTTCCATTTTGCCTGAGGCCAAGTTTTTTAATTTAAGGGAAAAAAAAAGAAAAAAAAAAAAAAAAAAGCCCTGTCAGTGTCTGTGCAAAGCTCTTTAGATATTCCAACCAGCACAGTTTATTTAAAAATTCAATAAGGCAATTTTCATGGCAGCAAGGAAAAAGCAGCAGTGAGGGCTGCTGTCTGCACACCCAGTTAAGGAGGAAGCAGCAGCCAGGATCTCATCTCCCACACTCACTCAGGCCAGGCTATGCTGCTACCTCATTTTAGCTCTTAACAGCCTCTGGCCCAAAATCCTGAGGTACTCTTTCTGCTTGACAATTAAATTTTCCCCAGCAGTGGAACAAGGATTAGGGAGTAGGGAACAAAAATGACCTTTTTAGACTACTTTGCTGCCCAGGAGTCACATTAGCTAACACAGGGAAAATATAAATGATCAAACCTATTTGTGGACTTCATGAGACTGGGGACAATAGCTGGAGGAAGAGAGTGGTTAGGTTTGCATAGACATTGCCTTGGGAAGTGGACAGAAGGTAGGTAGGATGCATATCAAAAATGGTTATTCTCTGCTTTCAATGAACCATAATGGGCTCTTTGGGTATTAGAGGAGAAAATCAAAGTGCTGTAGTTAGACCAGAGGTGAAGAAACATCCCTGGCTGCTCTAGACTGAGTAGCAAAGGTATTTTCTTCTACCTCACGGCTGTTGTTATCTTGTTGTCTGTTCCTTAGCCAGGCATAGACAATAGTTATGGCATCAGGACACATCCATGCTCAGTCTTTGGAGCTGTAGGAGGTTCCTATCACATTGAACAAAGTAGCTAGAAATTAGTGGTGTNAGGGGCCACAGGAGACCACAAGGGATTTTCAGACTGTGCCTGAGTGGTGTTTACAGATAAGAGAACAGGAGGAGGTGTCTGTTACCTGTCCCTCCCCTCAGCCCACTCCAGCAGAGGAGCAGAGACACCTGTGTGACCTTCCCCGTGCTAGGTATTCAGGTCTCAGCCTTGGCAGAGGAGCTGAAGGACTTTCTGAGCCTGCTGCTAACCAGATCTTTAAGACAAACACAGCCATTACTGAACCTTGCCAGTCAGAAGGATGAGGTGGGGTTTTAATTAAGGTAATTATACTCAGTTGGAAAGGCTATTTGCAAAGGCATTTAAAGTCTTGAGGAAGGGCTTAAGGGCAGTAACACTGATAGAGCACTTGAAATCTATGTTCTGGGTGGACTGCTGGACTCAAGCTACCAATGCTCCTACTGTCTTGCTTGAGAAACCTGCTGCTGCATGAGAGAGGTAGGCAATGCTTTGCTGCTGGCAATATCAAGGATGAGTTTGTGCTGAAGTGTGTCCCTTATGGAGAGGACACTGCTCTCTCAGCTCAGGGGAGTTTTCAGAGTGTCAGCACTTTTTTTTGTCTCTGAAAGAGGACAAAGATATTTAACTTCAGAAATGTTCCCTGGTCAGGAACCTGAGGTGTGTGGGCAGCATCTGTGTCAGGTCACTTGGTGTCTTGCGTTTGTAATTGAGTGGTTTGGGTTTGTTGTTTAGTTTTGTTGTTTGGGTTTTTTTCTTAAACTCTTCTAGTGCATTGTTCTAAAATTTCTATATGAAAAGCTACTGCAGCTTGAAATTGGGAACTTGGCACTTGGACAGTGTCATGCTTCAGACTATTCACAACTTCTCTGGATTGTAGGAGATGGGTCAGAGCTGACCCTGGCCTGCAAGAGGCTGAGCTTTTGACAAATCAATGCTTCCTTGTACAAGTGCCTATGGAAAATTTCTAATCAGCTCAGGTTGTCTCCCCTTTGCTCCTTTTTTTCCCCTCTTTTTTCTGACTAAAAACTGTTTACAAGCCAATCACCCCTTGCTTTGAGACCTGTCCTTCAATTCCTTTGTAAGAGCTTTGAGTATTGGAGCAGGGGAGCATAGGAAGGACATCTCCTTATTTCCTTACCCTCAGCAAGAAAGACAGAGCAGATCAATGTGACTTATACTTCACCCTTTCCCATTCAGTGCTGCCTCTCATTTTGTTCTGCTTTTAATATCATCTTTATTGCAAGTCTGTTCTAATGTTGCCTGTTTATTTATGGCTATTACTGGGATGATGCTTTAATTGTCGGATCAGCGCCTCTAGTCCATCAGCAAAGGGGCAGGCAGCTCTTTATAAACATCATTTTTTATTTAGCTATGCCACATACACACACCACACAGGCATACACAATTAGGAACAACAAGGGTGTTATTCCCAACAAACCCTTGTGCAGTTCTCTGTAATCTTACCTTGCCTTAAAAAGCACAGCCTTTGAGTCTGTTTACTGTGCTTTCTGCACTGAGTGTTTTGCCTTGTAGATCTGGAAAGAGGAAATTTAATTAGAGTAGTATTCAGGATGGTTTTTATATATATTTTCTACCAATTAGCATTTCATTAAGGCAGTTAAATTGCATTTTCCAGAGACAGACACAACCCATTGCAGAGTATTATTTTAAGATCTCATTTCTTTTTTCTCATCTTGCAAGCTGAAAATGAAATCAGGTAGTGATTGATTAATTATTAATTCATTACTGGTGATTGGGTTAGGTTGGAGATAGGCAGGAGTGTGAGGAAGGGGTGGGGGGAGTGCTAAGACCCAATGTTGGCTTATTTCTTTGGACAACTTTGCAGGAACTGAGGTTGACAGACTCATGCTAAAGCCAAGCAGTGATTCTGAGCTGCCTTGGATGTTGGCACTGCCTGCTGCTGAGGAGTTCCTCACCCTGATCTGCTTGCAGAGTAGAGATGGCACATAGGGAGTGGTAATAGCTCATTAGTATCACTTCTAAAATCTTCTGGGTAAGAACCATCCTACTCCTTGGTTAATGCCACTTTTCCTCATGATGAAGCCAATCAGTGAGATGGCTGATTGCTTTGCTGCCCTTTCTGGAGAGCTGATGAAACAGGGCATATGTCCTCATGTGGCATGGTCCTGCTGACTGACATCAGCTATCCAAACTGCACCTGTGTCTTACTGGAGAACAGAGGTAAGCTCTACCTTCTCTTTCATTTCTGCTTGCTCAGAAGGCTCCACTTCATCCCTCCCTCTCTCTATGCAAAGCTTTCTCTCTCTTCATTGCTCTCAAGGTCACCATTGATCAGATTGAGTACTTTACAGCTGCAGCCTTGGATGGGCAGAAAGAGAATTTGATTGCAGTCAATTCAGCAGCAGATTGTACTGTATTGACTTGTCCCCTATTCATGAGATGTGGAGCTCTGCTACCTTTTAATTACCATGGCTATCCCATCTTGGCATCAATGGAATGGTTGGGTGTGTACATGGGTGTGTGTGGGGATCACAGGGCCTTGAGGAATGTCTGGAGCTGTGCAGGAACTCTCTTTTATTTTCTAAGTAGTCAGGACCAGAAGAGACAGGAGGACCAGTCTTTGTTGACCAGTGAGAGAACTCCAGGGATAGAAAGCCTTACTTTCTCTATTTACAGTGGCTTTTCCTGGAGGAGTCTCTGTCACGGGAAGTGACCTTTTCATAGTGCCTAACTATGATAAGTGCCTTTTCATAGTGAAAGGCAGTTGCTTTCAAGAGAGNCCTGGAGGAGTCTCTGTCACGGGAAGTGACCTATTTTTCATAGTGAAAGGCAGTTGTTTTCAAGAGAGTGGCATGGCACTCTGCTGAAGAAATGGTAGCCACAGGTGATAGAAAGGTGCAGCTCCTCTGAACTGGGCACATGTAGGAAGAAAGACAGAGGTTCATGTAGCAGAAGCCACTCTGAGAAACATTGCTCCTTCCCTCTCCCTGCCTTTGGGCACACAGAGGAGGGACATGCTGCTGCAAGCTCTCTCTAACAGCTGGCTAAGCCACAGTCTCCTCTTTAGCAAAGTCCTTGGGCCAAAGCCTGAATTCTCTTGTTGAGGAGGAAGACCTATTTCTTTTTTGTGTGGCTCTTGCTTGCACCTAGAGCTCAGCAGAGACTGGGATGTTTTCCACAGAGCTCTGTAGAACACAAGAGGTACATGATTGATTTCCATGGAGCTGCTCAGGCTTCTCACGATGGATCCTGCTTCTGGCTCTCTCCATGGGCTGCAGGCAGCAGCACAGCAATTCCTCACTAGCATAGCAAGTGCAGTTGGCATTTTTGAAAGGTGCAGGATTGGCAGCTTGAGGAGACTGAAATCCTCTGTTCATCTCCTGAATTGATGCCAGTAGTGCCAGCACTCGGAGTGAGAAGAACAGTGATTCCAGCAGGGCTGGGGAGTATCAGCTCTTCTAGCAAAGTAAAAAAAAACAGAACAACCAAAAAAACTTCCATTTAGGGTCAGAGAATCTGTTGCAATTTGGGTTTGGTGTTTTTTTTTTAGCACTATGCTGAGTAAGGCAACAACATTAAAGGAAATTTTAAAAGAAAATAACTTTCAAACTAAAGCTAAAATAAGCATCGTAAAGACAAGTATGGGGAGGGGGAAGTTGTTTGGTTTTCTCCCTTGCTTCCTTTCTTCCTGTTCCTTTGTCCTACAAAGACATCAGAAATTCTGTGCATTGTTCTGATGTGGTCAAACTCATCATTTTAGCCTCCTCTCTGGGACTTATATCCAACATACATCTCTTATCTCTGGGGCTGCTTTAGCCTACGCTTGATCATTTCAGTAAGGATGCTAACCCCAGGCTGGCTTTGTGCACCACAGGACCAGACACTGCAAGCTGGACTAAGACAAGAAATTGGTTTTACATGAACTATTAAAACACTATCAGCTGGTCACAAACACAGGTCACAGCTTCCCTTAGACTGATGACCTCTAGGACACTTTCTTAGACCTCTCCATACAAGGTGGGGTATTTTTCTTGGCTGGTTGGATAGGTGATGGTGTATGGATCCTGACTTGGGAGAATCGGATGAAAGAAGCAAAGAGGCTTCACCTTTTACTTGCCATGGCTAATAATCCTTTCTTTTGATCTTGCAGCACTCAAGTATACTGAGATGAGATGTTCAATATGTATATACATGGCTATAGTTTTAGACCCTGCTTTCCAAAAGGTCTTTGTATGGAAGTCATCCTGAAAAATCAGGCCCTCTGGACAAAATAAAATGGTCTCAGCCCTTTACTCAAACTTCTGTGGTGGGGACATGAGGTTGTCACAGTTAGAAGACCAAAGATATACATTGACTATTGCAATCCACACTGAAAGCTGACACAGAGACCAGCTTCATAGCATAGAGCTCTTCCTTCTGCCCTTGTAGAGACCCTTCCTCTTTTCTTTGCAGCATCCCAAAGGGGAGAAGCAAATTCCAGTAGTTTACAACTCCCAGGGAGAGAATGTACTGTGATAATCTCCCCCCAGTTTCTAGCTGTTAAAATAAATTCTTCCCATGTTAGTAAGACTCCCCTGAGGCCTCAGGAGAACAGGTGCTCACTTGACCCAAGTGTCACCTGCACCTAATATATCACATCAGCCTCAGGGGGAAAAAATGCAGCCAAAGCTTTGCTCGCCACACCCACCCAGGGGAGGCCTGGCTCAGCACAAGCACAGATGGAGACTTGCATGTCTGCTAGAAAGTGCACAGAACACCCCTGGAGAGCAAGGCAGGGAGACAGCATTTGCTTATTGTGCCACTTAGCCTGTCTGCTGCTGTGCTCCAGTGATGAATGGCTCCTTGGCAGGCTCAAAGGAATTGTGCAAGGCACATTGTCCATGGCAAGTTTTAAGGTACACTAAATGTCCTTCTAGCAGGTGAACATCCACTGACTTTTTGAAGAAGGCCTCTGGATTCTTCTGGCTTTATGTGGCATAGCTAGTGCTGCTGGCCATGGAGGTGAAGGGGCAATGGTTTTAAATTGGAGAGGAGTAGATTTAAACTGGACATTAGAAAGAAGTCCCTCCCCACAAGGGTGGTGGAACACTGGAGCAGGTTGCCCAGGGAGGTGGTTGAGTTCCCATCCCTGGAGGCATTCCAGGTGAGGCTTGCCAGGGCTCTGGGCAAGCTGCTCTAGTTGGGGATGTCCCTGCCCACGGCAGGGGGGTTGGACTAGATGAGCTCCAGAGGTCCCTTCCAACCCAAATGATTCTGTGAACAGCTTTCTCTGAGGTTGGGGAATGAGCGACGAGACTGGTGAAGGGGCTGGAGGGGAAGCCATATGAGGAAAGGCTGAGGGAACTGGGACTATTCAGCCTGAAAAAGAGGAGACTCAGGGGTGACCTTATTGCCCTCTACAACTACCTGAAGGGAAGTTGTAGTCAGGTAGGGGTTGGGCTCTTCTCCATGGCAGCTAGTGACAGGACAAGAGGCCATGGCTTGAAGCTGCAGCAGGGGAGGGTTAGACTGGACATTAGGAAGCACTTCCTCACGCAGAGGGTGACTGGGCTCTGGAATAGGCTGCCCAGGGAGGTGGTGGAGTCACTGTCCCTGGAGGTGTTTAAGAAAAGATTGGATGTGGCACTGAGTGGCATGGTTTAGATGTTGTGGTGTATTGGGTCATAGGCTGCACTTGATGATCCTGGGGGTCTTTTCCAGCCTTGGTGATTCTGTGAGCATTCCATGCAACTCTCTCAGAAGTGGAAGGAAGTCAAACAAATTTTCCTCAGGAAGTATGTTCCTTCCTGCTGTAGAAAGCTCTAGGTCATCTAGTAACAACTATTCCTTTGTCCTCTCCCACAGCAAGAAACTCCTCACTCAAAGTAGCTTGGATGATGATAATGCATCCAGAGAAATCCAACTCAGGGAAATCCAGCATGTGATTCTAGAGGTGTGTGTGGGAGTACTGTGATGTCCTTTGTACACATGGTCCTGGCTGCCCACCTTTGGTTTCTGGAGGTAGGCTTAAAGAATAGTAAATCCTACCTCTTCTGAATAAGTTGCTAGGGATGAAGATGCTTTAAAATGAATTTAGAGGAGATTGCCCAAAGAGTTAACAGAAAATGGAGGAAGGGAGATGTCATTTTGTCTGGATAATATCAAAGCCTACATGACATCGTTACAACCATTACCCTAGCAGCCAGATGATACAAGGATAGGCTTGGAACACAGTTTACATTCTGGTTTTTGTCCCCTACAGCCCAATCTCAAAGAGAAAACATACCTAGGCTCTCATTTTTGTCCATGTCTAATGATGTGGGCTAATTATTTAGCAGGTTATTAATTATTTTGCTAATTATTTAGACTCTGCTTGTGACTGGCCATTCCAAATGATGTACAACATGGGCTCATTTCACACTTCATGCTGTGTTTATGCCAAAGTCAAAGAGGTTTATATCTCCTCATGATCAGAGAGCAATGTAGGGAGGTGGTTATGGAGCAGATGTTCAACAGAAGGTTCCTAGGAACCTCAGCTGGAATTTCTAAGTATCCAGCTCTCTTGGTGCTCACTTCTAGGCCATGTGAAGCTGAACCTTGATGTTCTGCTGAATGCAATGTTGCATTAGGACTTGAACAAACTTTCTGTGAGCCTCCAGGTTCAAGTGTGTTAGAGCCATCATCTAGTATGGAAATAGGTTCACCAGGGCCTTCTGATTTAAGTGACCAATAATGATCACTTTGTGGACATTTCTGAATAGGAGAAGAGTCTGGGTTGTGCTACAAATGGTTTTGCACAGCAGAGATGCTTCAGAAAACAAAAATCTCTTCATGGAGTCCTTTGGTAGCAGTGAAAAGGTTTGTATCTGGCTGGTAAATTCTTCACTCAGCTCTAAGGATAACAAACTGCTTGCAGAGAAAAAAAAAATTAGGGATGCACACATAGAAATCTGAGTAAATAGGAGTCACTGCATTTATTAGGTGTGAAATGGTGAGCAAATGGAAGCAGATAAGAAATACACTGATGCTTTCAGGAGACTTCAGGTCAGTTTTTCTGAGTGGCTGTTGGTAATTTGCTGCCTGGCTTCCCATGTCCTGGCTAATATTGATACTCATTCAAGCATGGATGTAGGTCCAGGGGGATGGGATGGGGAAAGAGGAAGAATAGAGAGGGGAAATTGCTTTGTGTCTATGCCATGTCTTCATAGTGCACACTGAGGAACTGGAGAAGATAGGACAGTCAGCTACTGTCAATGGGTGGAAAATACATGGGAAAACTTTCCTATTATTCTCATTTCACTATTATTACTAAGGCACTGGAAAAAATAGTCCTCAGTTGTGGAGGTAAAAGCCTGTATGTGTTTTTCCCTTGCAGCAGAGCCACAAACTCTTTCTGAGGCCCACCTGTGGAGCAAAGGCTTCTCACTGCAGCCATCTGGGAGTCACTAGAGGCAGGCTGAGGAGTGTTATTTATTTCTCTTTGTGGTAACCAATTAACCAAAAGCTTACTTGGTCCATAAAGAGCAACAGCCTGGGGAGTGTGGGAGGGAGAGGCCTTGCAAAGAGACATTTTATCTCTGACACACACTGCTGGGCAGAGGATTGAAGGTCAATGCATGCACATCACACTGGGCTGATTACTGTGTTGACAACCATTCACTTAGTTTTATGAAATTATCAATTGATCTCTGCTTGCAGAATCTAATCAAGGCTTAGCAAATACAGTGGGTGGAAAAGCCAGTTGGGCTGGATTGTTTTTCTCCATCTGCTTCTGTGGGAGTGGTCTTTCCAGGAACTGCTCAGCTTCCTGGAATAAGGATTAATGCCCCTTTCCCTTGTACAGCTTGGTGGAAGGACAGCTTTTACTATCAGACACTTTCTTAGCTGCCATGTCATCCTGTCCAGTTGTGGGGTTTGAATTCAAGGAGTACAAGTTTGTTCACCATCTCCTGAAGTGACATGGAATTGTGAATATATTAACGTTAGGAAGATCCTCCCTTGGGTTTGGCTGTGGGTGAAAGGTTTGCATATCACAAAAGGAGTCTCTGGAAGTGTTTTGAAGTACTTCAAGATCTCTGGCTTATGGCAATTCCATATCCCCATGGAAGCAGTGCAAAGTTTCTCGTGATAACTCTTGAAGGACCTTCAACAAAAGGAAGCCACCACCTCTGAAACAAAGCAAGCCCTGGGAATGCTCTCCTGGTTTCATGTAGCAACTGAGGAAATGACTCCACTGAAAAACCAGGAAACTCTTATTACCTGCAGTGGGAGAGCANGGCTCTATTGGATTAGGAAATATTCATTCATGTAAATAAAGACACACTTGGTCTGAGGAGCTTTTATGTCTGAATAGTCAGAAGAGATTTTGGCATCCAGAATATCCTGAGTCTGTTCTCCAAGGTATCAATAATGATTTAAAGGCATAAGGTTTTGAAGTCACCAGTAACAAAGGGATTTGGAGTGCTGGAGTGTGCCTTCTCTTCCTAAGTAAGGTGTGCAGTATGTTTTCTTTTTGCTGCTGTAAGGAGGTATAAATGGACTATTTATTTCCTGCCAAATGAAGGAAGCAATTCTCATATAATCAAAATAAAGCAAATAGGCCAAGCCTAGACATTATGGAGCTTCAGGAAGCTGAAGCTTCATATATATGGAACTTATAATGACAACTCAGACTGTAATAAAAGCATTTTAAAAAGGAGATTTTTTTTCCAGTCTCCTGCCTTCTAAAAGTGGGGGAAACTGTTTAGAGTCATGGAGGTTGCTCAGGCAGTGGAGCTGTAATAATTACAGTTGGTACCTGTGTTCCAACACCCACCAGAGCAGTTCTGAACCTTCACAGCCTGGTCTCTAAGCCTCTCAGCTACCTTCCCTCCAGTTGGCAGAAAATAGCTGTACCAGTGAAGTCCCACCATGGTTCCTCTCAGGAGGCAGCAGAGAAATTGCTGAGGTTATCCCATGCCTTCTCCTGAACAGATTGAGGTGGCTCCAGTGAGCAAATGTATTCCCACTCTCCTCTTAAAAAGCTTCTCACTTTAACAAAATAGAAAAATCAAATTGCAAGAGAACAAAATGATTTTCATAAACATTGTTGTAGGCAAAGGGGTCCTTTGGATAATAGAACTTTTATCTCTGGGTTTGAATCTTCAGGCTGCCCTAAATGCATGTAATAACAGTAAGTCATTCCCAACATGCACATTCTCCCAGAATTACTGTATTAAACAACTGTGTTAAACTGGTGGGGAGCAGAGGTATATCTTCTTTTATTATCCCTGCAAACAGAACAAAAGCTGATTAGTAGAAGCTGGCCTTGATGCCACAGATAAGATCTAAGCCTATGGAGGTCAGCTTGGACAAGTCATCCTTTACTACTCCAAGGCACTCTCCTGTGGTCACACAGAACTGCAGGGAGGGAAAGATGGAAATAAATGGTGACATTTGGGGAGCCAGAGTGCTGGAAGGAGCTTTATTTTAGTTTTTTTTAATGATAGAGATTTATACTAATAGACTACAAGGGGGGGACAAGGTTTCTCTCTTCATCAGAAATGTTAAAACAAATCCTCAGTCAACAGTCTATTCACAGTCTGTCCTGTTACTAAGGTCAGGCTTTGGCTAAAACTGAAATGACTTTCTATCACCCCAGCTGAGTCACAGAAATGGAGAGCACTGAGTGAGATGGTGATGTTGGGGTGGGATTGTTGCCCTCAGAGCCTCTCTGCTTGCCCTGGCTCAAGTTACTTCTCTAAAATGTTGTCTGCAAGGGAAAGGATTATGTCTGTAGATAGGGATGTGCTTCAGAAGCAAAATATGATCATTCCTTAATGCCAAAGCCTGGCTGGAGTATAGAGAGGAGGTGGACACAAATCATACTGCAGTCCTGCTATTACATTACTCTTTTTTTATGTCAAAGAGCACAGGGATTGTGATTACTATTATTTTTCCCCTCTCTATACCTACCTTCACTATCACTCAGCAGGACAAGAGGGCCAAGCACAGGGGATGGGAGGAATGAGAAACCCTTAAGCATGATCCACAATGTCTTTTCTTACAACTCCACATCAAGGAGTGCTTTGCTCAGTACTCATGCAAAGACCCTGTGGACATCCTGTGAGGACTGAGTAAGACCCAAGCCAGAGTTCCAGCTTCTGACCTCCTGGGCTCATTTGTACATCCCATGGACATCCTGTGAGGACTGAGNCTGGCCTCATTTGCACATCCCATGGACATCCTGTGAGGACTGAGTAAGACCCAAGCCAGAGTTCCAGCTTCTGGGCTCATTTGTACATCCCATGGACATCCTGTGAGGACTGAGTAAGACCCAAGCCAGAGCTCCAGCTTCTGACCTCCTGGGCTCATTTGTACGTCCCATGGACATCCTGTGAGGACTGAGTAAGACCCAAGCCAGAGTTCCAGCTTCTGGGCTCATTTGTACATCCCATGGACATCCTGTGAGGACTGAGTAAGAGCCAAGCCAGAGTTCCAGCTTCTGACCTCCTGGGCTCATTTGTACATCCCATGGACATTCTGTGAGGACTGAGTATGACCCAAGCCAGAGCTCCAGCTTCTGGGCTCATTTGTACATCCCATGGACATCCTTTGAGGACTGAGTAAGACCCAAGCCAGAGCTCCAGCTTCTGACCTCCTGGGCTCATTTGTACATCCCATGGACATCCTGTGAGGACTGAGTATGATCCAAGCCAGAGCTCCAGCTTCTGACCTCCTGGGCTCATTTGTACATCCCAAGATGCCAGACTGAAAGCTTTTTCTCTTTGGTTTTTATTGCTAGTAAAACCCTATGACTGAGGAAGTTTTGTTGAACCAAATCTTCTCCCTGCAAATTTTGGTGTCATAGGACTGACACTTTGGAATGAAGAACCATTTCAGCAGGGAATGTCCATCTGTCTCTGTTCTGCAGGTATTGGTTGGCTTGGATGTTTGTGCTGAGAAGGAACATTTTTGTTTCCTGGGAATATGGCCTGTTTGGCGGGAAGCAGGTCTGGATGGATTCCTCTCAGAGCCCTCTTACTACAGATGTTTCCACATTGGACTCTAAGGGGTGGAAAAGTTTCTCTTTAATAGCAGGAAGCAGATATGTCATGTGGTGGAAACATTGCCCTCCATGTTAAGAACTCCTTGCTAAAACTTTGGAGAATAATTCTGAAGTTTTGTTGGTTTTTTTCTTTAAGTTGTAAAAGCTTTGCCAGCAGACCCTCAAAGGAAACACTGACAGAGCTGAGATGGTGAAAATTACAACAATTAGTTATCTCCAGGGCCTCTAGCCTTCTTTTATGCACAAAGCCACATCAGTTAATTCTTCACTTGTTTCTGTTGATATGAACTCATGTGTTTTAAGGCACTATGGTCTGAAAGCTTCCATTAGAAGAAGGTTGATCCAGGCATTAGGGAACAGGCTTGCTGTTTGGGAAGTTAAATTTGCTGTCTGGCCACATCTTTTCTATGTTACTTTACAGATAAGTCCCCTCAGTCTGTCAGGTCTTCATCTATAAAAAAATAAGAGTATTTCCCCCTTATCCTAAATGTGTTATGAAATCTAGATTTGAGGGGGTTTGTCTCCCTGTGTGCACACAAGCATGTCCCTTCATTCCCTCCTCCCATTCACAGCTTCTAAGAGCCACAAGGGTTGGCTTGTTCCTGAACCTTCTTTTCTCTTTGCTGTGCAAAATTACATTCTAAAGATAACACAGAACTCTGCCACCAGACATCAATTTCACAGTCTTCTCTCCAGCTGAGGCAAATCCTGGTTGAATGCAACTGTGAAGAAGCTCATCAGAAGAAGAGTTTCTGTCCACTAAGATCTGAGTCAAGTGCTAAAAATATGGGTCAAACCCCCTTAGCAACATCTCCTAGATATAGTTATGTATAATACATAATACTTGCACATTAACTTGTGGAGTAATAATTACCATTTCTATTATTTGAGTCTGAAGAACAATAATGTATTTTGGCCTCAACACAGGTGCTTTTTGTCTCTTATTTTAGTCCACAAACACTGATGCTTCTTTCTGTATGGAGAACACACAACCTGAGACTAGACAACTGGGCTGGGAAAGCTACAATCTATTCCAAAGCTCCATGGGGCAGTTCTGATTAATGCTCTGGCAGCTCTTGCTTGAGTTTCCCTACCTGCAGAAGTAATAGAGAAACAGTGTCCCACTAGAGTGAAGCTGAATTTGATCAAATACCTTCAGAATAGAGGTGTTTGGAGCTATACAAAGCAGCTAAGTGTCTGTCTGTGGACATTTTGACATACATTACCCTTTCTCAGGAGAAGGGGCTGTAATAGAATACTTTGCCCAGTCAGAGGATTTCAATCTCTCTCCCCTTCAGCATTGGGGTCAGAACAACCTTATGTCCTAACATTACTCCTCTAGAAGTTGAGAGAGCATCTCACTTTGTCACTGAAGGGAATGTCAGATAGCTGTGGGAAGATAACCCCAGATATGGGGTGATTCTGATCCCATTGGACACAATTTTCCACCTACCATTCCATTGGTGAATGCACCAAAGAGAGTTTTGTATTTGGGTCTGATTGGAAACCCACTTGAAATCAATAGGAGTCTTTCAGCAAGCAGCATTTGAATATGAGAGTTTGTAAGACTTCTGGGGCCTCACTGGGATGAAATGGGCTGCTCTGAAATGTAATACAAAGAAGTTCCTTCTTCCACACATCCCTATTCACATGGATATAGGTACCTCCACCTCCTTCAGTACACTGAAATGAGTATCTGCTGTAAGAATAAAGCTTATCAAAGCTTAAACACAGTACAATCAGCCTTCTGTGTAGATGCAAAACCTTACTGAGCAGCAGCAGCTAAAAGAATTAAACTTGAAGAAGGCAGAGGCTCATTAAAGAGAGTTATAACAAATCAGTTATCAGACGTTTAAAGAATAAACTTGTTGGAATAAACCTGTTAAATAAATCCTCAGCAAAGCTAATTAGGTTGGTGCTACACTAGCACAATGGCTGCCTTCTTCCATAGAAGACTTAATGATAGCATAAGCCTGTTAAAGGAACACACTAAGTATACAATAAGACAGCTATTTAAAGGATGCCTCAGTCAGTTCATCCTCTAAATCTGACCTACCTACCAACTGTCACTGGTAAGAAATAGCTCCTAGGCTCCAAATGCCTATTGAAAACCCAGGCACCTATGCCTTGTTTGTGAGACATCTATGGATGTGCTCCTTTTCCTAAAGAGACTGGTGCTGGCCGTGGAAGAGCTGCATGATGGAGGGGGTTTGTTTTCCTTTCTCTCTGTGTTGTACTCAAGGTGCAGATTAACCAACTGAACCTATTCTCAGAGCTTTAATGACAATATTGATTGACTATTGGTGAAGCAGCAAGGAAAGGGAGAGAATAAAAATAATTGCTTTGTCCCTATAGAGTGGGGTTTGTCAGCACACATGTAAGGATGGATGATTTGGAGATTGAAGATGTTTCAATGAGTCTCTGGAAGGATTTGTCCTGCTTCTGTCTCTAGATCTGTGTAAAACATACTCTTTCTCCATCCCTCTCATAATCAACAGGGTGAACAACAGCATGACTACTGCTTCCTTTATGACTTCATGTGTTGTGGTGCTGAGGTCTGGAGACAAGCCTTGTAGCTTCCCTCAGGATCATCTGCAAAGCCAAACAAGGCTTTGGGAGAGGCTGTTGGCATTCCTGTGATGGTTTAGTGTTGCTAGTGTGGGTGACTGCAGGATATAGATGCAAACTGGTGCTCTCACTACCACTATTTCCACAGATGATAGTATGTTGCTACCATTGCCTTCATGCTGCTGTGTAGACAAAAACTGGGTGGGGAACTGCAGTTAGTTCAGTTCTGGCTTTCAGGTGAAGGCTATGCAAACAAGAGTTCTGATAAGAGCAGCAGATGAGTCTGTTATCTCTTGTATTGCCTAGATGAAAGCAGAAGCAAAGTAATAATTCCTCTTGACATTATGTGGTCATCCAGCAGCATCCAGAGCCAAAAGAAATGAACCCAGATATCTGAGTTGGTCCTGCAGATTCTCTGCAATAGATCACTCCCTCCAGAGGTGAACTGGGTGATTTTCCTCAAGACACATGGCAAGAGTTAAATGCTGAGTGGCTTGGAGAGAAATGATCTAAAACTGGCAGGGAAAGAAATGTTTATTTCTGGAGAAAGTGTCACAAGCAAAAGAAAAGCTTGAAAAGACAAACTGAACACTCCATAAAGAAACACTTGACAGTCACAAGCCTTTAAGTTACCTTGAGTGTCTGTGTGCAGAATTCATTGCTGGTGACCAAAAAAACAGTGTTGGCTCTAAAGGCTGAGCCTAAGCTATAAATCCACTGTAACAGCACTGAGACATTGGGGTGACAGTGCTCTAGGGGCAACATCTGGGCTAGTTCAGAGCTGCTATGGGCAAAAGGATACAAGAGGAGAAGAGATAGGAAATAAGAACCTGCAGGATCCCCTAGACTGAATTTCTGCCTAATGTTCAAGCTACTCCTGGAGAAATGCACTGAATGAAATGTTTAGTATGGAAAGCTGGAATATGCTGATACCAGAGTGTCTGAGCAGCAGGAGGTGAAGCAGCATGTAGGCAAAGTTCATTGTTAGTAATATTACCATTAGCAGGAAAAGGTAGCAGCTGAGCTCAGGGCTGCTCAGGGAGAGATGTGCACACACGAAGTAAGTAGCAGTCTTTACTTTGGGAAGCATCCAAATCAACTGAACAAAATGGATTTTTATATCCACACTTTAACATGCTGCTTGGGAAACTGTGGCATAAAAGCTACATCTAAACAGTCTGGTAGCTGTGTTTTACATTGCACACTGAGCTCTTGGGCCTAGGCACCTGGAATAGGGTATGCTATGGCTCATTCTTGGTTTATTTGACAATGTTTCTGGAAACAGATTCCTGAATGGTTTGATTTGTCCTTTCCTGCTCTGACCACTAACCAGAACAGCCTGAGAGCTTGTGTTTATGCAGAGAGCTTTTTGTAAAGCACTTAGAGATATGCTTTCCAACATAGTTCCTGAAAATTGATCACATCAATTTTTTTTTTTCTCTTTAACAAGATGAGAAGTCACTATTGTTGTGTGAGAAATAACATTGCTCAGGGCTTAGTGTTACTGTATGGTAACAATAACTCCACTTCTCAGGGTGCTGGTGTGCACTAGCTATCAACTTTGTGACTCACTGCCTACCTGAGGCAAAGTGCAGTTATCTCAGAGCAGCAGCATGCTCTAAAAGATGTCATTTCTTAGTGATTCAAATTCAAATTTCCTCATGAATAAATAATGAATGATACCTGGAGGGGGGTGGGGGGTTTGTGGGAATTACTTCTTACTCATCTTCCTATATCCAATATTTGCCAGGTATATTGGTTTTGTCCAAAGATAATGGTGTTAATCCATTCTGACCTAGACTACTCTTGAGGAAAAAGTGCAGTTTGGTTTCATGAATCTATTGCAAGGTGATGGAATTCCTATCCTGGTGATTTGGATCCTTGGGCTCCAGAAAATGGAGTTTAGACTCTTTGCTGTGGGGCAGATAAGCAAGTGGCTTGGTCATTATTTGTAATCAGAGATAAAAAGACAAAACCAACCCTTCTAGAAGCTGGAAAAGAGTTGCTCATACAATTACAATATATCAGCATCAATTTAACTGGCATGGATGGTGTCAGATGTATGCATGTATCCTGGATGGTTTTATGCTTTGGGTGGTGCTGTTATTCTGTACCAATATCTGATTGTATGACCTCAGCACAGCTCTGCTAGGTGTGCACTGCTTGCTCTTAGGGAAATCACAGAAGAAGCATTGACCTTCTAACTCTCATTGTATGTATATGTATGTATGGCTAGGCTTNTTCAGACTGTGCCTGAACTCTCATTGCCATGCTTCAGAATTAGCTCAGACTACAGAGAAGAGTGGCTGGGCACTCCCTCCAGCAACCCTTCTTAACCAAGAGACCTCTTCCTCATGCCTGCTTCATAAACATCAGGAGATAGCTGTGCCTCTTGCTTTGCCATGTCCTTTACAAGGCACATCTTTGGGGCTCTGGGAGATATGAAACAGATGCAAGAACGCAGGCATAATGCAGTGAGGAACAAGGTAAAAAAGCTCCATTGAACACTCTAGTCCCTGCATTTGCACATGGTTTTCATCTACTAACATCTTTTTTTTGAGTGGTCTGAAGTGCTGAGTGATTGCAGATAGAGGCAGAGTGAGGCTTGAAGCCTTCTGTGAGGTGTACAGTTGGTGATGGGTTGGGAGTTACAAGTAGTTCCCTTTTGAAAGCCTTAGTCTAAGTTCAGAAGGAAACCAAGCTGCAGGTGATGAATACTGATGACTTGTGCTTGGTACCAGACAATAGTAACAATAGTGGATATGAAAGAGTGCTAATAAAGAGGATGGATTTGTGACAAAGATGGGAAATTCAGCAGATAGGGGTTCATTTGTGTGCTCTTCCCTGCACCTCAGCAGCTCTAGAGGAAAGCATTCAACTCCTCTTGCTTCATCCCACTAACATGTAGCAATTCAGTCTAAGCTGCTGATTTGGTTCTCATTAGAGTCAACACAGAGCTAATTCCAGAAGGAAATTTATCTCATGTTGAAGATCATGTCCAAGATAACAGGAGGATTACACCTGTAGCGTTAATATTACTACTTTCTGTTAACTGGAGAGAATATTTAGCAAATACTTGATGCCAAATGCTTGGCCTGTTCTGATTCCCTATGAATTCAGTGGATAAGGTAATTAATTTTGTATCAGTTATCCTTAGCCAGGAACCTTCATATCAATGACAGTTGGGAAACCTTCTGAGCTGGGAAACAATCAGTTCTAGCTCTTCTTTCTGCCCACAACATTTTATTAGCCTTGACCTTTTAATGGCCACTGTCTTATTTTAATCTTCAATGAGAGACAAATCACTCATTTCTTTATCACAAGACAGAGCAGTAGGAAAAACACTTAAAAAGCTAATCAGAAAGCTAGATCTCAGAAGAATGAAAAACTCATTCTGCAACCCCCAGAAGCTCACAATGCAAGCACCCTGAAAGTTGAGTTCCTAGGACAGCTTCAGTTCAATTTTGAAGCTGTGGAATTTGTTCCTTTGTCAGTTGGATGCTGGAAAGGGATCTAGCTCAAAAGTTAAATGTGGGATATTTAGTTTAGGAGCAGTACACCTAGCTGGAAAGTTTAGTGAGTTCAGAGTCTTTCAGGTGTCTGCACTGGGGATGACTCAGTTTAAAGCAGAGGAATCAGCTCTCAGAAACTCCTCTTCAGGGGAAAAATATAGAAGTTCCCAACTGTTTTTTTCCTCACTTTACTGGGACCTGCTAACATTTTTGCTTAGCTTAGCAGGGGATTCTAGCTTTCCTCCCAGCCCCTGCAGAAGCCTTGACTGTAAACCTTTAATGCTGCATTTAGGATGGTAGAAATAGTCTCTGTTAGCTCCTTGCTCTTAGCCCTGACCCTTGAGCCCACTCCCAGACTTCTTCCCACCATCCATCAAAACAACCTGGTGTTTGTCTGGCCACACAGCCCTTCACATCATCCATCCTGCTCTGTAAACAATGAGACACCCACCTACCAAGAGCAAATGAATATGGTTGGATATCCCTGCAACCAACACAAAGCACAGTCTAAATAAGATCACTACTTACTGTGATATTGTTTGCAGAGAAGAAAGAGGAAATGCATTGCACAAGAGACTGGGAGAGCACCAGCATGTCAATACAATGCTCACAAAGCAAGTTTAATCCTTTTTTAGCCTGTAATAAACAATGAAGTCTGCAAAACCTTGACAAGAATATATTCTGCATCCTCAAGGAGGAAAACACAACAGGGTATGTAGGAAGAGAAAGTTTGCCAGCAGCATGAGAAGAAGTCAGAGTAGGGTGCGATTGTTTTCACCAGCTTGTGGGACTCAAGTGAGCTTTTGCTGTAGTTTTTGTAATCACAAATAGAAGGGAAGTATTTCCTGTATGCAGCTGGCACACATAGCTCCTTTTTACACTAGAAAATGGCACTTTCTACTGGCTGCTCTGGAATGGAGTTCATTTCCTTTATAGCAGCTCATATGGTTCTGTGTCTTAGACTTGTGACCAAAACTATTCTGTTAACCCACTAGTGTTCCAGTACTGCTGAACAATGTTTGCACAGCATCAAGGTCTTCTCTGTTCCTCCCTCTGCTCCCTCTGTGCATAGATAGGGGAGTGTTGGGAGGGCACACAGCCAGGTGGATTACCTGAGCTAACCAAAGAGCTATTCTGTGCCATATAACATCATCAATCCCTCTCTGCTTTCACTNGGGCTCTGGGCAAGCTGCTCTAGTTGGGGATGTCCCTGCCCACTGCAGGGGGATTGGACTAGATGAGCTCCAGAAGTCTCTTCCAACCCAAATGATTCTGTGTGATTCTTTGTGATCATGCTTGGCAAATAAACAGGGATTTTGGTTAGGTTAGCCATCTTTTGCTTGGGAACCAACTGGTCATTGGTCTACTCGTGGGAGGTAGCAAGTGATTGCCTTTGCATCACTTGTTTTATTTTTCTTATCTTCTAACAATCCTTCAGTTACTAATGATTTTTCTCTTGACCCCTAAGTTTTCTTGCTTTTAGTTGTCCTTCTCCTCCCATTCCCCTGGAGTGGTGGCAGAGGGGAAGTTGCAAGTAGCTGTGCAGTGTTTGATTGAATACTGTAGTTAACCCACATCACCACACACTTGGAGCACACAGAGGAAACCAATTTGCTCACTTTTGTGGCAGCTGTTGTATGAACAATGTGGATAATTCTCTCTTCTTCCTAAATCTATCAGTTTCATTTGATATCTTACTAAACTTTTAATAGTCCAGATTACTATTTCCTCATCCTTCCCACCACCAGATATATATAGATATTTTTCCCTTAGTGCTTTCAAAGGAGAGATATTGTACACCATGATGTTGTGAAGTTTTGTTCTCCTTTAGCTGACTAGTTTCTATTGTCTTCATGGGAAGTATATAATAGGTTTTAAGAAATCTAAACATTACTTCTAACTGTTGGTAGAGGGGAAGAAACAGTGAGGATTGGACATGCTGAAAGTGTTAAATGCTCAAAAATATCCTTCCTGGAAGAAGAAATAAACCCCCTTGTTCAGTGGAGCTTTGCTGATTTGGGGTGGATATCCAGGCTTTGTTCATTGTAGGGAGAAGGTATGCTGAAACATCCAAGACTGAAAAAAAAGTGACCAGTGAAAAGAGAAAGCTACTGAAGTGAAATAATTTTGTTTTTAAAAATGGCATCCAGAAGCCTTATCTTTGACACATAAGAACAGACACATAACTAAATATGCTGTAACCTGCTTAGGTTTCCAAAGCAGCAAATTAAACCAGTGGACTATGCAGTGAGTGTCCATTCAGATGAGCAAAGCTCATTGAACACAACAATACTGTAAGAGAATATGTTGAATACTCAATGCACCAAATAATCCTCTTTTGATCAGAGACAGTAAAAGCTTTGGGAAAGAGGCATAAGAGTGTACAAATTGGGGACAAAGGAGAGAAAACACTCTGGGACAGGAAAATGATGAGCAAACCTACCCTCTTCAGATTGTTTTATGTTTTCCTCCTATTGTATTTTCATGATATTGAGAACAATTCTTATTTCCAGGCAGGACACCAGTCCCAAGAGTTTGCTGACTCTGACTTGCTGGAAGAAGGTGATGTTTTGTAGAGAATATTTGAGTTGTTCTCCAGGTCCATGACACCTTTGGTCATCTCACCTGTTTTCTCTCACTCTCTCTTCACAGCAATAGGAAGTGTCAGGTTGGGTGCTGCCAGGTCCTGCTAGACCCAATCACATGAAGCTTTCCCTGATGTAGTGAGGAAAGACACACAGTATTGTTGCATTAGTTGACTTGGTAAATCCCATGTGACCACAGGGCTTGCCCAAGGAACCTTTGCTTTGATTTCAAACAACCTCACTTAGGACAGAAGGATTCTTCTTCCATTTCTAGTAAATGCCAAGAGCACCAATGCAAGAACACATTAGTGATAATCCCAAACACCATTTATTTGCTTAAACAAGTGTTTTACAATTGTTTGTTTTGTGTGAGACCTGATCCCTCAGTTTTCTGCTGTGATGTAAGCCATTCTTCTGTGCCCTTATACCACAGGAATGTGAGACTCTTTTCAGCCTTTTATTTGAGGCAATGTGACAGAAGCAGGGATGGCTTACCAGGAAGTGTGCTTTGGAGAAAAGTAAAACTCAGGAGCTTTGGGTTCACTGCAACTGAGATAAGCTAAGCTTCAGCCCTATTGCAACAGCCTGAAGTTTAACCAAATAGCTTCTAATTCTGCTTAGGAAAGATTTGCTGAAGATTTAGCTTAAGACAGTATTCTGTAGCCACAGGGGATGGGTGAGAGAAGGACAGAGTGTCCTTACAGGCCAGAGAAAGGGGATGGAAGGCAGGAATCTCCCATTGCCCTCCTTGCCCTATATATCCTGCACAAGGTGGCTGAATTTTTTCCCTTCTGTCAGCACAGCTAGCAACTGACTTGTCCAAAGGGTCCCTTGGCTGCAAGCCTTACACAACAGCAGGAATTGTTAAATGCTCTTCCTATGCTAGGTTGTCTTTGCTGAGCTGCTGAGATCACTCTGGGTGGGTCATGCCCTTGAGGCACCTTCCTCTCCATTCCTCATCCCAACCCTTCCTCGAGCCCCGCAGTGGGACTTTGCCCTGATCTTCTGGGTGGAACCAGCTGAGCAAGGCGGGACAGGAGGTGGTGGGAGAGCAGCCGATGCCTGGGGCGGCTCGAATCGGCTCCCAGCTGCTGCCGAGCCCTGCCCGTGGAGGCACCGGCAGGGTCCATCCGCCGCGGGCGCGATGCGGAGCAGGATGCGGGATGCGAGGAGGGATGCGGAGGAGCCTGGCAGCTGGTAGCTGGTACCTAGCGCGGCCCCGCCGCTGTCCGCGGTGCTGAACGGCTCCCTGCCGGCGGGACTGCGGGCAGGGGCTCCTCCTCCCCGCCCGAGGGGAGGTGGGAACCTCTCAGTGTGGAGCCAGGCTGGGTGACAGCCTGTCCTCCTGGTTCCCTATCCCTGCTGTCTGCTCCCTGCTCTGTAGATTGAGTCCTGTGCTGCCTGGCTCCAGTGAGGAGAAAATCGAAAAAGGAAAGGAGGGGAGAAAAAAAAATAAATTAAATGGATGGAGGCTGCCTGGAATCGCAAGTGGTCCTGCTGCAGCCTCCTCCCCACATCCGAGGAGCAGACAAGTTTAAGATCCCCCGTAGCCCCGTCCAAAGGCCCTTCCCCGTTTCGTCCTCCCTTCCCACGGCCTAGGCTCCGTCTGGCCGGAGCTGAAGTCCCTCCTTTTTGCCCCCTCTCCCCTCTGCTCCTCCCCTTCCCTAATTATGTACAAAACACTTCTTAGAATAAAATGGCCAGGCTGGGGCTCCTCCCTGCTTTCCTCTTCCCCATTCATCCTCTTCAGACTGCTCCAAGCCCCTCCCCTGGTGGCAAGCCCAGCCTCTCGCTTCCCTCCTGGAGCCCTTTTCATTTTTATTTCTAAGCCCCTCTCCATTCTCCCTGCTGCCTCTGCTCCTTCCCTCGATGGCTACGAACTGAGCAGCAGAAGAGAGGGGGGACACAGGAATAAGGGAAGGAGGGGAAAGAAAAAGGCAAGGAAAAGGAGGGGGAAAAGAGGATTTTATTTTATTTTATTTTGTTTGCCTCTGCCCTTAATGCCCGCGATCTGTGTCAAGGAAGGGGATTTTCTGTCTGAGCATGAAAAGGACTGCTAGAGCCCCAGGATTTTCAAGCCTGCATTATCAGCCCAGCACCCAGTATGCGAGCTGGACAGAGAAGCTCTCCCACAAGTTCCTACTGAGCCGAATAAAACCCACGGGCGAGCAGATCTCCGCCGGAGAGGGACATTAGCATCAGGTAAGGCGAGAGAGAGAGAGAACTGCTGCGCTGCGGCTGCGGCGCTGCCTCTGCCTCTGCCCCGGCTGCGGGGCTCGGGCTCCGGTTCTGGCTGCGGGGCTCCGGTCGTGCTCCACGTCCTGCCGCGGCCGCGAAGGCTAACGCGCCCCGCGCACATCTGCCTCTGCCTCGCACCCCTACTCTGGGCAGCACGGAGTTGGGAGGAGGGAGGTTGGGTGGCAGGAGTCCTGTGTGTGCGTGTGTTTTGAGGCCGAGATTCGCTGCTACTGGGTGTACTGGTTCCTACTGGGGAAAGACGCAGCCCCTAGAGGATGCTCGGCAATAGGGGTTCACCCTCCAGGGAGGCGAGGGTGGAGGTGGGGGTGGGAGATAGCCAGGCTCCATCTGTATTCCGGAGTATTGATACCTCCCGGGGGGGTGGACACGGTCCCCAAGGAGATGGTGTCATCTCCACTTAATCCACTGCTCCGTTTTCGCAAGCGACAAGCAAAACCGCGGCGGAAAAGGGAAGTCTGTCGCCTTGAATCCCGCACTGGGCTGATTGCCTCTACTTCTAGTGGGGACTGAGAGAGCGGCAGAGCCGGGGGAGGGCAGCGATGGAGGAGGGGGAGAACTGCTTCCCAGCCTGCAGGAGGTTGGTTTTCCCCAGCTCAGCTCAGCTCAGCTCTCAGCGCTGCTTGCGAGACTGGTGTAGAGCATAACTTTGCCTTTTTCAGTCCGTGGGGAATTAGGGGACAGAGGGCATCTCCACGCCATTACATCATCCCCGAGGTCCAGCACAGCCTGGGTCTAAATATCCAGTGATAATCCGAGGAGAGGAGGTCTGTAGGTGTGAGTGTGTTTTGGCTATGGAGAGTCCCCTCCCTGCTTTTACTTGGGAGCGGGGAAGCAGAGAGGGTGTCACTTCTTAGATGCAGTCTCCTCTTCCTGGAGAGAAACAAGCAGCAGTGAAATGCTGGCAGCCTTGTGTACGAACTTAGCCTCATGATTGACATCTGCACTAGGTAGGACAGAAGGGTCCTTCATGCTTTACTCTGGCTGCTCATCTGGGTGCACAATAATAATTTGTTAATGGCAGTCAAGCTGCTTTCCCAAGAGTTGCAGAGAAGTATTTGGTGGATGGTGAGAGGAGGTGGCAGCGAGTGAAGAGGAGATGAGGCTCTTAGTGGAAGAAATATGAAAGCCTTTTTACTTTTGAATTCCTTACAAAGGAAAAAGATCAGATCTGCTTGTGAGCAGCAGACAGACAAACCCAGACTCCCTCCCTCCCACACAGCACACAGGCAAGCAGCCGTGGTCCCCTCGCACACATGTACAGGCTAAGCACATGAAACACATGCTGCCCAACTCACACAGTCAGTCTACCCCACGCAGCATCTTGGTCTAGTTCTCAGAGGGATGCCAGCACCTATTCCAGCTCTGCAGCCCTGCAGTTCCCCCACATTCATCCACACAGACTTGATCCACACATGAACACACACTGAAATCTGCTCAGATAACTGCACTGATACTCTCATGCTGCAAATCAGATGTTTACATGAGCATACACATGCTGTCTTCTCTGCAGGTCTCAGGAAGTATTTTCCTCCTCCATTGTAGTCTTCTCCCTTGTAGTTAGTTCCAGGCATTGATTTGGGGTTTGTCTGACTCCAAAGCCCTCTGCGACTCAGCAGAAAAAGCTTGCTGCATTTTGTTTGTCTGTGTTTGTTTTACTGCTCTTTGCCTGTTTGCAGGACTGGGTAATGATTTCACTAGTGGAAAGGCAGATAAGCAGCAGACAGGGGAGCAGGGGAATGGCTGGGGGGTAGCAGTGGCAATCCCATACCCATCATACCAAAAACTGGAGCCTGTGAGTATGGGAAGTGCTCTGTGAGAGTTACATTGCTTTTTTTCCCTGTGTGAGTGTGTATGTGAGCAAAACCACATATGCACCTACAGCTACATCACCCATGGTGCAAGGCTCCACTTCAGTCTCACTCTGGTTCAGAGCAAAGCTATCCCATCCTTGGTGTGAAAATACTCCATGCCTTTGCCAGCCCCTTCGATCAGCAAGGGTAAAGGACCTGCAGGGGAGATGATGTCACTGGTGCTAGGTGTATTTTAACAACATCCACCTCTGACCTTCCTCCCCTTCCTCTCTTTCCATAGGGCCTAGTGAGGAGACTGTGCAACCCTCCAAGAGCAGGAATATAATGAGGCCAGCTGGAGTCTGTGGTAGAACTTTGGAGAGGAGGAATGTATGGTGACTGGGGCTTACTATAGGTAAAAGGCATCCCAAAAGAGATGACAGAGCGTAGCTGTGCCCCTTCCTCACCTCCACTGTTTACTACATTGGAAGTATGTATAAGGCTAGTTCTAAACACTATGTGGGAATGGGTCTGCCAGCAGGCAATTGTTGTCTGTGTAACAGAAATAGTTCAAATCCAAACCCTTCCATCGTTGCCCAGGCACAAGTCCCACTGCCTGCTCCCAGAGCCTTGCTCAGGAGAGCACTGCAGAACCTGACTCCAGCCCAGCGCTGGCATATCTATACCCATCTCCCTGCCCACCTCCAGAAATGGGGAGAAAATGGATTTCCAGAGTTTGTAGTGTTGGCTCTCTGCCCACATCATATTCACAGCCCAGGCAGAGACCTTGAGAAGGCAGGGAAAAAATATTAGCGATTTTTAGATTTTTTTTAAATGTTTTTCAAGCTCAGAAAGGAGGGTGGAGAGCCCCAAAAGCAGCCCGAGGCATGACTTTGGCAGGCGGAAAACCAGGGAGGGACCCTTCCAGCGGGGGGGTGAGGGAGAGCAGCCCTCTTCTCCACCCTTCCGCAGCCGCGTAGCAGCAGCGCGGAGCCCTTCCGCGGGAGGGACCCTCCCTTACCTCTGTCCAACCCTCCGCAGCCGCGGAGCCCCTCCGCGGGAAGAACCCCACCCCTATACCGTTCCGCAGCCTCTCCGCGCCCCGCCGCGCCAGCGCGAAGCCTTTTCCGCGGAAGGGACTCCCCACACACACATACACCGCTCCGCAGCCGCGCAGCTCCACGCTCCGCAGGAAGAACCCCTCCCCTTCCTCCTCGATGTTTCTGCGTGCCCCGCTGCGGCACCGCGGAGCCTTTCCGCAAGCAGGAGCCTCTCTTTCCACCCCGACACCGCTCCTCAGCCACTCCGCTCCCTGCTGCGCCAGCGCGGAGCCTTTCCGCGGCGCCGCCGCTATAGCCCAGGAGGGGGCGCTGTGGCTCCACGCAGTGGCCTTTCGCGGGGAGCTGGCGCGGAACAGCGCGGACAGGCGCGGAGCGGATCGCCTCGCCTCGCATTGCTCGTCCCCTCCTCCCTCCTCGCCTGCCCTAGCCTCCAGCAGCCGGAGCCAAGCGCTAATAATAGCCTGTGGGGCGGGAGGGGGGAGGGGGGGCGGTAAATAACAACAGGGCTCTCTTCTCCAAGGGGTCCAGGTGCAGCTGAATGGGGTGGGGATGGATCCTTCCCCACTGGTGCACACAGGAGCTGTGCTGAGGATCTGTCCTGATCCCATGCAGGAATCTTATTACCCGGGTGATGAAATGCAGCTACTTCTGGGACAGAGCCCAGCAGCTTTTCCGTGCCAGCAGATACTACAGGGGAAGTGAAAAATCACTTCGTGCATTGAAAGTGCAGAGATGAACTTAGTGAGGCAGAATATAAATTACCAGGAGTTAGGTAGCTGGTGCCCTGTGCTTTGATTTACACCATCTCTCTTGCAAACCTATCATGAGATTTTTAACAACCATAAGGACCTTGGCCCATTTCCTTCCAGGCCACACAGAGCAGCTTCCCACAGGGAGAGGATATCCCTGCAGAGAGAGATTCACACTGAGAGTGGTGAGGCACTAGAACAGGATGCCCAGAGAGATGGTAGATGCCCCAGCCCTGGAACCATTCCAGGTCAGGTTGTTTGGGGCTCTGAGTAAACTGATCTAGTTACAGGTGTCCCTGCTGACTGCAGGAGGATTGAACTAGATGGGTCTCTTCCAGCTCTAACCATTCTATGATTCTATAATCTGCCTTCTAAACAGACCAGTGATCCTGAGGTTGGTTGTTTCTCTTGCCTGGAAGATGGCTGCTGCCCAGAGCAGGATGCTGAGTTACTAAATGGTGCTGCACTGAGTCAGGGCTAAGCATCTCCTCCCAGCTGTGTGTTAGAACCCAGCGTGTGCTGGGATGCCAGGGGAGGTTTTTCCCTCCTCATTGTGCCCTTGCACTGTCTGTGATTCTGTGATTGATTCTGTGATACTGTGACTGGAGTTGGGCATGGCTGCAGCAGGCTTGTGGCTTGTAGTCAGTGTAGGAAAGGGAAATATTATCAAGCACAGATGCCCAGGGAGGTAAACTGGATATACCTACTGGGTTCTTCTCTCTGGAGAAAGCCAAACCTGGGCAGAGATAGATAAACTGAGATGACTTTCACAGGGTTTAAACCCTGAGTAGGTGTAGGATAGCTTTTGCTGACCTGACGGGCTAAGCTGTACTCTTTCAGGGGAGGAAAAAATGCTAGGACTAGTAGGAAGAAGGAATGGGAGAAAGAGCAGAAATGAGAGGAGCAGCTAATTTACACCGAGTTGAAGACAGTAGAAGGACTCAAGTTTACTTCAAGGATGCTGGATCAGATCCTAAGTGAAGGTGGCATATATTGAGCATAAACATGTCATTTGGAGAAGGAGCTAAGAGTCAGGCCCAGGATTACTTCTGTGGTTGGATTGAGTTTAATCCAACATGTCTGAAGCAGTGTGCAGCCCCCAGCCTGGTGAGCTGTTTTCTTGCAGCCTTGAGGCAGGACCTGAAAGCAGCATCACAGGAGAGAGAGAGAGAGAGAAAGATGTTGATTTATTTTTGCTATTTGTTTTTCTGGAGTCATGTGTTCTACATCCATTTTATTGTTGCCTACAAGGTGCATTTTCCAGAGCTTAGCTATGCACAACGCTGCTGTTTTGAGCCCAGTGCTGGGTGGGAGTGGTATGGTGGCACCAAAGCCCTTGTGGCACTGGTCATGGCATGTCCTTAGGTGTTGACATAATGTTCCCCAATGCTTGAACTCTCATACACATGATTCCCTGCTCCTATTTCAGCAAAACAACTGGTTATACTGCTGATGGATCACTTCTTACACTGGCAATAGAAACAACAGTAAGTCAGAGCAGCAGCAACAGATTGGAGTAAATAATCTAAACCAGTTTCAAATGGTGGCTTCCAGAGGAGAAGAGAGTGAATAACCTTTGCCAGATGCATGCTGTTGTTGTTCACTGTTTACACTGGTGACAGAAAGGCTGGGCAGAGGTAGAAACTCAGGTGCCAGGAGCACCACTATGGCTTTCAGTCCCTAGAACAAATTCTCTCTGTGTTAGCACTGGGCACTGTTCAATGGACTATTGCCATCACAGTGACATCTTTCCTCCCAGGGGTTCACAGATTACAGCAAAGCCAGCTCTGGGCTGACACATCCCAAGCAATGCCACAAAAGCTTGCAAACCAAGCTATGAGAGGTTCTTACAAATAAGAGAAGCTCCAGAAAAAAAAACCAATTTGATCCAGGGCTTTTTGTTGGAAATTAAAAGACAGGAGCAGAGGGAGCTTGTACACTCCCATCCATTCTCCCATGCTGTCTGATCTCCAGCAGAGTGGCTCTGGTTCTTACAGTCTATCCAAGCTTGGACCCTGTCTCATGGCTGTCCTGAGAGAAAGTGCCCTCCTTCACCTGGTGTTTATAGAAGAGAAAGGCTGGAGCCTTACTAGAGGTCTTCTTATAGCTTAGACTTCTATATCTATGCATCCTACAGCTGCAGTGTGTTGTACAGTGAGTACCTGTGAAAAGCTTGGAACCACTTGCTGTAAATCATCACAGCCTGTCAAAGCCAGGAGAACTAACTGGCTTCATGGTGAGTGAGGATCTCTTTCTTAGGGTTTGATTTAGAGTGTGATTTAGAACCTAGCCTGAGCTCTAGACTCTGCTGTGTCCATCATGATCTTGGATGCAGCTTTGGCCAGAAGTCCTGAGTCGGCACAAGTGATCCCATTTAGCTATCTCTTTACCCTGCCAGACGTTGTCAGATACATTGGAGACCTTTGTGGTAATTTATCCTTGCAGTTGTGGATGCTGACTTGCTGAGCAGGGTGAGAGATGGGGAGGGTGAGCTTTAAAAGCCTTGCCTGGTGTGGGCAGTATTTGCCAAGTGTGGCTGCAGGTGCAGAAGGATAAAGAAGAGAAGTTTGTTCAACAGTTCAGAGCAATAGGAAATTACAAAGAAACTAAAACCAAGCAAGGAAGCATTGGAATGAATTGTGACCCTGGGGAGGAGGCTGATGATTCAGGGCAGGTGTGAATCTTGAGATGGACTTGTGGGACTAGTGGAATTAGGCAGGCTATGAATGCTAGAACAGCCTGCTGCTTTCAGCATGTGACTGCTCCTCAAGCAGGTACAGATGGTGAGCGGGTGAGCAGAGCCCTCAGACATATGCTGAGGTACATATGTGGCTATGGGTCCCTCCTGGCTCAGACCACCTCCTTGCCTAGAACATGAGGATATGAACATTATTCCAGACTTTCCTCACACTGCTTTGCCCTGGCAGAGATATGCAGTCAAAATCCAAGGTGTGTTTTGAAGGAGCAGGCAGAGCTTAGGAGGTACAAGGTGAGACTGAAGAATACTAAGGAAGTCAAAAGCAAGGTCTAACAAAGACAGCATAGTGTCTGTGCTAAAATGGTGAACAGAGATAAAAAAGCAACAACAAGGCTCCATGTAATATAGCCTTAAGACCAGCAGCTATTTCTAGAATTACTTCTGTCACATTGTCCAAATTCAGAGTTCCTCCTGCAAAACAACTCCAGGCTTTGCTGTTTTATGCCTGAGAATGCTGATAATGTGTTTATCTGCTGTTGCCACTCTTCTGAAAGACAACTATAAAGGATTTGAAATTGATGGTGGGTTGCTGTACCATGTTTTAGGCCAGTGAATGGATAAATCTAATCAGCCAGGGAAAAGCCACCAGTTAAGGTTTGCCCACGATATTTGTGTCATGCTGGCTTAAGGTAACCTAAGAGTGGTGATCTGAATTCTCATAAGTGTTCTGATAAAATCCTTTTTGTGTGTTTAGAGATAGAGGTGATATCAATCCTCCTGTTCAATTCTTGTGGAGAAGAGCTCATATTAAAAGACAGTGGTTGGAAGGGGCTGTGTTGCCAGTGACATGGAGGAAGGGGCAATAAGGTTGGTGATGGAGCTGAATTGGACCTTACCAAATCTGGGAAAAATGGAGAAGTGATCTAATCAAAACAGCAGGATCAGAAAGGCATAGAAGAGTGCTATCCCTCCTGGGATAACCTTCCAGCTGTTTGGGGACATGCAAAGTCAGTAGTTGTCTCAGGACTGTCATGTGCAGTGTCACCAGCAAGCCTAGCTCCTGTGGGTGCTTCTTCATTGAGTCCTTTCATGCTTCTGGTTTTCAGAATCATAGAATCCTAGAATGGTTTGGGTTGGAAGGAACCTCTGGAGCTCATCTAGTCCAACCCCCCTGCAGTGGCCAGGGACATCCCCAACTAGATCAGCTTGCCCAGAGCCCTGGCAAGCCTCACCTGCAATGCCTCCAGGGATGGGAACTCAACCACCTCCCTGGGCAACCTGGGCCAGTGTTCCACCACCCTTGTGGGGAGGAAATTCTTAATGTCCAGTTTAAATCTACTCCTCTCCAATTTCAAACCATTGCCCCTTGTCCTTTCACTGCAGGCCTTTGCAAACAGGCCCTCTGCAGCCTTCTTGCAAGTTCCCTTTAGGTACTGGAAAGTCACTCGTAGGTCCCCCTGAAGCCTTCTCTTCTCCAGGCTGAACAATCCCAGCTCCCTCAGCCTGATATTCTGCAGTACTTAGGGGCAAGGTTTGGTGCCCATGTAGGTGATGCTTTGATGGTTGGATGTGATGATTATAGGGGTCTTTCCAACCTTAATGATTCTGTGTGAGTTGTGTGCTAAAGTGTTTTGTTTGGGATTGTTTTTAGATCTGGTACCACATGATTTCCTTGTGTGCCTCCAACTTTCCATGGGAAAGAAAGGGATTGAAAAATGGTTTCTCATTGCCCATCTCTACCCTGTTTGTGACTGGATAGACACCAGGTCATACACTTTATCTACATGGCATCCAGGCCTCACTTGTGCAGGGTATGTCATGGAGAACTTAGCTACTGCTCAAAGAATACCAAATCACAAGTGTGCTCGAGTGGCACTAACCCAGAGCAGTCCTGACTGCAGAGGACCTGAGCCTGCAATCTGAATCCCACAGACACCTTTGTAATTCCAGTCCCATGGACATAATGAAACCAGGATTAAAGTCCAAGCAACAGCAAATCCATACACATGCTGAGTGCAGAGTGAATCATGTTTATGATCTGCCAGGGTTCATCTTCTTTGTTCCAAAATGCTGGTCAGGAAGGCAGAAGAAATATTCCCTGGGATATTATAAAGACTAACATATCATCAGAGGGAGAATCAATGAAGATTGATGGCAAATTAGATGGATATTTGAGCCATTAAGAGGAAGGATGGAAAACAGAAGTGATGTTATAATTGAACCATATTAATATATTTTAAATTGCTTTACAAATATTAACAAGTTAAATAAGGAAAGCCTGGGAAAAAATAGTTTATTTAGGCTGGGAAAAGCTAGGAGTGAGGAGGGACATTCAGGTTCCAGTGCAAAAGTGTATGAAGGTTAGAATGAAAATTGATTAGAAACATTTTAATGCTTTGATGGTAGGAGAACAAGGGGACACTTCAGCATTAAAGGGCACAACTTTTAAAGCAAATGAAAAAGGAAATAGTCCTTTCTTCAGTGTACAGTGAAGCTCCCCAATTCCCTGCTGCAGGATGTCTCTGAGATGAAAGTCTGGATGGATTTGAAGTTGTGAAAGGCTTCATAACTTTGCAACAATTAACAGCATTTGCAGCTCTGCAATGTAGGACAATGGTAATCAGATCTCATGCTTCAAAGCAGAAGCTGACCACCTTCTGGGGTCAGGAAGGACATTTTCTCTCTGCATATAGAAAGAAGATAATATGGTTGGCCAGGTAATATGAGGGGGGATGGTGGATCCTGCTAGAAGCTAAGTCAGCAAGAGATTAGCAAATTGCTTCTGTGGGTGCTGGATTAAGGTATTATAAAAAAGGTTTCCATCAATGCCAGACAGAACATCAATCCAACAATCTCTTCTTCTGTGTCAACTCCCACAAAAGTAATTCTACTGATTACAGTAGATATTGAAGTAGGATATAAAATAGGTGGTTATAAGCTGTGGCCATGACCCTGAGCTGTACATTTCTGTTTCTTCTATCAGCACTGTTATCTGCAGGGTGGTGCAGAGCTCAGAGGAGCCTGGACTCACCCAGCTACTGTACAGATGGAAGCTCCTTGCCCTTGAGGGCCTGCAGTCCAGACAGGGAGGATGAGAAGAGCAGGGAATGCTGTCACCTCTGCTCAGTCCCAGAGGAAGTACAGCTGAAGGCTCAGGGATCAATTCAAATCCTGTTAGGGTGAGTGGGAGCAGTTTACTTTGCAGGAATAGGAGCCAGGGCTTGGCCTTGACAGGTTTGGAAGCAGTCAGTGGGAAGGAAAGAGAACATTTTATAAAACAGGACCTCCAAAACTGCAGTGGGATATGCTGAGCACTTGAAAATCAACCTCCAAGGGCTTTGTAAAATGTCACCTGAATGAATTTGCCCAAGCTTATGCAGGAAGGACTGTGGCAGAGATAAATACCTGGGTACCTTACACCAAGAAGCCTGGTGGGAATGAGAGTGGAGAGAGATCAGGAAGGAGCCCAGGAGTAGCCCACCTCCTCTCCCCACATTTTCTCTGCAGTGCCACAGCCTCATGCACCATATGGTGCCAAGGTCTCTGCTCCAGACAGAGATCCATCTTGTCTGCCATGTGCTGGCCACACTCCTGCCTCTTGCCCATGGTCTTCCACCATCACTGGGACCATGTTGGTGGGAGAAAGGAGGAACCTGCCTTCCTTTGTAGTCTTCCTCTCCTATCAGCCATGTTTCCCCTGCTGCTGAAGAGAGAACAGGCTGTTGTACACAACGAGGGTGTTCAGCTTCAACAGGTGACAACTGCTGAGGGCAGAGAGGAGACTCTACCAGGGTCATCTGCATGGAGACTGACACAGGTAGTGCAGTAACATACAGACTAGATGGAATAGGTTGAGGGGAGACCACATTGCTCTCTATAGCTACCTGAAGGGAGGTTGTAGAGAGGCAGGGACTGGTCTGTTCTCCCTAGTGGAGAGTGATAGGACAAGGGGAAATGGATGGAAATTGCCCCAGGGGAGGTTCAGGCTAGACATTAGGAGGAATTTGTTTGCTGCAAGGGTTGTCAGCCATTGGAACAGGCTGCCCAGGGAGGTGCTTGAGTCCCCATCCCTGGAGGTGTTTAAGAGACAGGTAGATGTTGCATTGGGGAGCATCATTTAGCAGGTTGATAGAGCTAGGACAAAGGCTGCAATGATGATCTTCAAGGTCTCTTCCAGCTGGAACTGTTCTATGATTCTGATCATAGATAAGGCTCTGAGAGATGTGTAGCTGGGGCTGGGATGGAGGGAGGGCAGAGCTGGAAGGTAGGAACACCAAGTTCACTGGCAAAGCAAGTGTGAATGCACAGAGAAATTGCCACATCAGGACAAAGAGTTCCTTCACTTCTTGGGTTGCAAACAAGAGAAAGATGTGACCAGCAGGTGCAAAGCTGCCAACAAGGTGGTCTGTAGGTGTGGTGATTACTGTGCTTCTAGGCTTGGCTGGAAAGGGGAAGGATGGACAAGGGAGCTTTCCTTCTGCAAAATGCATGAGAAAGATGCAGGCAACAAAAAATAGCTATGAGGCAGGATTGCCATTTACCTGCATTATTAGGAGATTGATTTCTGATGAAAGGAGCGGAGAAGGAAGTGGAATAAAACTTTATAGATGGCAAGAATGGAGATCAGAGCTGTAAAATGGCAGTTGTGAGTTAGTATTTGTGAAGGATTGGTTCAAATGTGACTGCAGAGACCAGTGCTGGTTCCTGATTTCTAACCATCTGCATTTAAACAAGACAAAGAGAGGGAGAGAGACCAGCAGACTGGGCTCAGTGAAATTCTGCTGGGTTTCCCCTGGGGAATCAGAATTGTCCCTGCATTTCAAATACCTCTGGAAGACTTAAAGCACTGACAAACTGAATGGTGAGGTGAGGGTTGAAAGGGAGAATGGCTGGCAGGAATAAGTAGATTGTAGGCTAGGCTGGATAATTCAGGGATCTGTAATAAAACTGCATAGGTATATTATGGTTTAGGGAGCACAGGACAGATGTGTCTCTAAGGAGACGGGGATAAGGAGTGGAAGGGAGCAGTAGATCAGGTGCAGAGGCTGTTTTGGGATGCAGCAGCACTGGGGGAATAAAGCAGCACTGGAGTGAGATGGTTCAATCCAGATGCTGTCACCAACATGTTATAGATGACATTGGGCAGGTCACTTAAGCAGAGCTCTTTCAGAAAAGCTTTTTAAATGCATATGTTTCTACATACAGGAGTTGAATTTCTTACAGTCACTGCTGTGGAGAGCTCTTTAGCTCACACACTGGATGGGAACCACCCAGGGAAATCAGCTCCCAGTTTGGCATGAGGAAAAAGCTTGATATTTTTATTTGTTTAATTATTTAATTTTTTTTTAAGAATTCAGCAACTTGTGTCCTTGGGAAATAGAGCCTCCCAAGGACTGGCTTTGAGCAGTGCTGAGTCTTTGCCAAACTTAAGAAGTATGGATTGGGACACTGTGATGTGAGATGGATTGGGAACTAGCTGAAGGACAGAGCCCAGAGAGTTGTGGTTGGTGGAGCAGAGTCTAACTGGAGACCTGTGACTAGTGGTGTGCCCCAGGGGTCAGTGCTGGGGCCAGGACTGTTCAATATATTCATTAATGATCTGGATGAAGTGGTAGAGTGTTCCCTCAGCAAGTTTGCAGATGATCCCAAGCTTAGANTCTAGGTGATCCTGCTCTGGCAGGGGGGTTGCACTAGATGATCTTTCTGGGTCCCTTCCAACTCCTGACATACTGTGATTCTGAGATTTACATTTCCAGTGCTGGGCAAAAGCACCACTGGATTACATCTATACCCCCTCCAGCCCAGCAAACTGGCTTGATCTTTAGAAATCTGGCCTGAATTAATTTCTCTTCTGCTTGCCCAAAACCACGAATGAAGTTGACCTTTTACTGGAATATTTAAAGGAAGAATATGCCACTTGTATCTGTTTCCCTCCCTTGCACACAGGTCTGGGGCTTTTACTGACACTACCCATGCAGTGAGTTGTGTGAGCTTGCCTGTGCACATACACACACACACAGACACACATATACATATGTGTGCTGTGCTTTCAGAAGCCTAAATCACAACTGCTCTTTCAGAGCAGCATATTAGTCTTTTTACCAACTTCAGCATTTTCAGTGAACAGCAATTAATGATAAAGCTACTTTCATTTGAAAGAAGAGGAAAAGAGGCTGAGAAGTCTTTCCTACTGGTTAGTTCTCCTGCAGTGCTTCTCATTACCTTCTTTGTTTCCAAGTTTGGAGGTAGAAATGTTGTCCATGGCACTGTTTTTGTCTTCTCCAAAGGAGTTTTTCCAGAAAGCCTTGAAAGCAGTGAAAAAGAGCCCTCAGGCCCTTCAGTGTCTCAGCTAACAGGACACTCCTTTGGTGTTGGGGGCATGACCTTCCCTCAGGTGCCACAATAGAGGTGAACAGAAGGGCTGGGGACAAGCACACACTCTGCTGCCCTTGCACAGCATTCCTGCTTGTCTGCAGAGCTCCTGAAATAAGATTTGCAAGTGGGGAAAAGGAAATCAGCAGGAGAGCTGAGATACACTCTGGATTTTATTTTTACATGTGTGATTTAAAAGTTCCAGGCCCTTGAAAGGCTGTGAGGGCTGATTTCTAGCTTAGTAATACAATATTTTTGTAGTAAGATGCTCAGGATGTATTTTCCATGCCCCATGTGTACCTGCAGTGTTGGAGCATGCAGTGTCTTCTGGGACAGGTCTGTGGAAGGTGACAATAAGCACTTGGAGGGTTTGTTCTTGCTCATATTACCCACAACTGATGTTAATAAAGGAAAATATATCCAGAACTGGGTTTCTTCTCGTGGAAACTTTCCTCCTGAAAAAAAACACCCAAAGCAAAATGATACAAAGGCAGTGTCTGTGGCTAAAGAATGCAAGAGCCAAGGTCTTTGACAATGTAGAAGCACTCAGATGTTTAGATGCCTAACTCCTGTACATCTTTACATCTCCTGTACATCCTTTACATCTTTAAATCTACTGTATACAGGAAGCTAAGCAGGTGATGCTTCCCTAAATACCTCTGGGGCTGAGACTGCCAGTGGGTGCCTGAGAGAGTGGACAGAGAAAGGGATCCAGCATAAAAAAGATGTGGACCTACTGGAGCAAGTCCAAAGGAGGCCACAAAGATGATTAAAGGACTGGAGAACCTCCCCTATGAAGACAGGCTGAGACAGTTGGGATTGTTCAGGCTGGAAAAGAGAAGGCTTCCAGGGGATCTTATAGCAGTTTTCCAGTACCTAAAGGGGGGATTATAAGACAGAAGGGGAGAGACTTTTTAAGCAGTCAGACTGTGATAGGATAAGGGGGAATGGTTATAAGCTGAAGGAGGGGAAATTTAGATTGGAGATTAGAAGGAAGTTCTTTCCCCAGAGAGTGGTTAGGCACTGGCACAGGTTGCCCAGAGAGGTTGTGGATGCTCCATCCCTGGCAGTGTTCAAGGCCAGGCTGGATGCAGCCCTGGGTGACCTGGGCTAGTGATTGGCATCCCTGCTCAGTGTGGCGAGGTTGGAACTAGATGATCTTTAGGGTCCCTTCCAACCTGCCCATTCTATGCCAGACCAAGGCAAGGAGAAGGATCCCTGGTACATGCTGTTCCTATCCCTACTTGTCTGTGTCTCATACATAGCACACTTGGGTGGTTTAAATCAGGAAGGCTGATTGCAGGAAGCTGTGCTGCTTCTTGCTTAATGTCAGATGCACTGGGACATCACACGTTCCAGTTTTCTGTAGGTACCTCATGTCTGTTTGGTTACAAGTTAGAGAGAGTGGTGCTTAAAAAAAAAAAGCCAAGAGAAGAGAAAAGAAAGAATTCAGAGAAACAAGTTTACCCTAGGGATGGTGTGACCACCAGCAATCAATAAAATCAAATTTTAAATGAAATTAAATGGCAATTTCTAATGGAAAAAGTAAATCCAGTCTCAGGCTATTTCCGGAGAATTTTTCTATTGTTTTTGATACAAGGATTTGCTCATTCATTTTGCTGTAAATCTAATTATTTCACTTGAAGTTCTCTGTTGAATGCAGGTTTAGACTAGAAGAGAGCAAAGCACTGGGACAGTCATCAGAGAACTCAGCCTTGCTGAGATCCCTCATGTGGGTATGAGGATCTGACAGAGAGTTATTGGAATTCCTGGTGGGGATAGTAGGAATTGGTGAACAATGATCTTTTCTTTCTCTTTTTTTTCTTTTTTCTTTTTCCCCTTTTCCCTTTCCTTCTGTAACAAAAAATGAATGGAAAAAAAAAAGAATTTTAGCAATTTAACAATAATTGGGGTTAGGAGAAGAATGTAAAGGACTTTTCTATGTGGGACTAGGAGAAAAGAAAATCAAACCTGTGAAATTTGCAGGAGTGAATAGCTGTATTTCACAGCACCACTATTTCACTTCTGGGTTGTTTTTTTTTCCCTTCTAGATCCACTTTGTAAACATTTCCATCTGAAGTATTTAAGTTAAGGAATAATGCAGTCATGTACTTAGAGTCTTTTACATTTTTCCCATCCCCTTTTTTGACAGTAACTATCTAATGGATCCAGCCTGAATTAATAAACACTGTCAGTCATTCCCCAAGCACATTTTTGTGCCTAATTTTAGGATGTGTTAAAAACAATGTCTCACATCTTTAGTGCCTGTGATTGCAGTTTCCTTTATGCTACACACTTAAGACAATTCCTACCTCAAATAACATACTCAAAGGGTACAGAGCAGTGGAAGATGAAAAGGGAAAATAAAAAGATGTGTCTGAAGTCACAGAGTAAATCAGTAGCAGGAGCACACAGGGAAAGCTATGGTCTTGCCTTCCATTCCCCTCCTCTCCCACTAGATTACAGATTAGTTAGAAATCTCTTTCTCATATTTCTTCTACTCCTGCACTTTCTCATTCACACCTTCAACTCTTTGCTACTCTTCTTTTAATTCAACTTCCCTCACTCTCCATTTTTTGCATGCATTCCTCTTTCCTGCTGCTCCTGTAGCAGATCACTACCCAAGTGGCAAGTGCTAATAACCTCTCTTGGCTCTGTGGTGGTGGAAGGAAGAGCAAGGTGAGTGAAGGAACTGAGTACCAAAGAGGGAGGGCAGGGAGTGATCTGAGTTGCTTTCAAACTCCAGGTGAAGGTGTGCAGGGAGGCAGAAGAACCAGCTGCTTGCTCCAAAACCCTCACTGTGATGGAAGCACAGAGTCCAAGCCCAGGCTCTAAGGACGAGAGCGTGAGCAGATCTGGAGGGTGAGATCTGTATCCTCAGGGATACNCTGATGACAGGGACCAGGCAGAGAGCAAAGACTTAAAGGACTTGGATATGTGGGGGCCAAGGGGGACCAGTAGATTGCTCTTTGCTCTGACAGGACTTCAGATGTGGACTTCTCACACTGGGACTTGTAGTGCTGGAGTCAAATCAGCAGTGACTGTGGCTATTCCATCAGGCAGGGTTCCGGGTGCTCTCTGCACACTGGGCATGGCATGCTGGCAGGGATTAGACTGCCATCTGCTCAGTACAATGCCCAGCACAGGGTTGCTGCTGGAATCTGGGAGGATGCTGGAACTCCTCCTGACTTCCTCGAGTACTGCAGAGCAACACTTTTTGTCACAGGGCCTCTGTTGCATGGTTGATGGACAAATTTGGGCATAGCCTATGGGTTTAGGGAGGAGAGGCACTTAAGGGGCAGGTAGGAGAAGAGGTTGAAGAATTCATACTTTGATCTCATACATATAGATCCCTGAGGAGCACAGGCTGAGCACATAACAGCTGGTGGGAAGAAATGGTGATGGTGCTATGGGAACAGAGATGTACAGGGATGTAAATTAGGAGGAAACTTCCTTGAGCTGCTTTGGTCCAAGAATGTGATACCAAGAACAAAATGTCCAAGAATATCCGTCTGTCATTGTAAATAGTCATGTTAAACACGATAGATAACTTCAGGCTATGTCTTCATGAGCAGAGTAAACCCTAAATACCCTTCTTTCTTTGGAAGCTCCTTCCAAACACCTTTGATTTCACAGGGATAAGGGAGCTAGCTGTATTCCTGTTCTGCATTTGATTTATCACTCGCAGAAAATTACTTATTTAGCTAGCTATTTATTATCTAATTCCATGGCTGTAGTTGAGGAAAGTCTGTTTATTCCTTTTCCAGAGCAGTGTCTCTTTCTCCAGCAGCTCTGACTAGCTGCTAGGTGCCCTGGGGAACATCAAAGCAGAATTAATTAATCATGACCAGTGATGGAGGTGTTTCTCAGAGTTGGATTTGGCCAGCTGATTGCACAGGATCTTTATGGGAGTCAGGCTGTTGAAGAAACAAATGTGATGCCTGCTCTGGATTGCTTTCAGCCAGAGTCACTCTGGGGGAGGCTGCAGAGGCATCTATCAAGCAGAAATCTAGCAGAAGTCAGCATTGTGCATGCTGGTGGAGGGGACTGCTAGTCCCTTTGGCAATGCCAATGAAACTCTGAACTACAGTTTAATATGTCCTTTCCTGTTCCCGGCCCACAAAGGTGTGAATCTTTCAGCATCCCCAAGAAAGTCTTCTGGGCATTCATTCTGAGTGTTGCCTATGGAGCAGGAGGAGTTGTGATGGCACCTGGCACAAGGCAAAATGGAAGTTAGCCCTTCAGCCTGCCCATGAGTGATGGCAATGCTGGCCAACTGCACAGGCTGTGCTGAAGCAGCAATGTTTGTTTAACAAATAGCTCTGAATCCTTCCAGAGCCTCTTCCCTCTCTTTGTAGAGCCTAGCAGAACATGTGCTATTCTTCCTGGTCAGTGATTTCCTCCTGGCAATGGAGAAAGGTCAAGTGTCCATGCCAATTCTTTTTGATCTGTCAGCAGCCTTCAACTCCTCTGGCAATGAAGGGCTACTGATTTGCAGTCTCTGGCATGGATTGGCAATCTCTCCCTGCAGGAGCATTCCTCCTTTCCAAAGAGGCTCCATAGTGTGCCTTGGAGTAACAAAGCATTTCCCTCCAGGCCTTTTCCAGGGAGGAACTCAGTGCTCAGTTTTCCTGCTGCTGTCAGAGGGATGGGGCTGCAGTATTGTGACTGTGCTGATGACAAGGCCTAAAATCAACATTCAAGGAAATAATCCACAGTTTTCTGAATTTAGCATCCTCAATATCTTTTTCTGCCTTCAGCTTGTTCCATTGCTGCCTAACACAGGAACAAATGGAGGCACTTTTCTCCTTGCCCACCCCAGAGAGGAGGCCACGCACACAGAAACATTGGGATGGAGCCATTTGTGGGGTAGGGAGGTGGAAACATCAGCTCTTAATGGAAGTCTCAGACTACAACAGCACTCACCATTAGCAGGATGCTGTAATCTGTAGTGACAGGCCAGCTGGAGCAACAGGGGATAACCAGGAGAATCTGCATGCAGAGGTGTGCTTTGAGCAGCTGCAGGAGGCAATTTGGGTTTCAAACTGCAGTGGCTGGCAGTAGAGGATGTCCTTTCAGAGGAAAAGCAGAGAGAGAAGCCCCTTGCTACTTTAAATAAGCCTCCAAAGATTGAGGAGGCTTCTCCTGTTTATTTCCTTTGAAGAAAACACTGTTTACCCTTGGTGGTTGGGATTAAGCCCTCTCTCCAAGAAGTGCAGCAATGGGAAGGAGCAGCCATTACTACCTAGTTAAACTTTCTTTTAGCCTGATAGAATTATAGAATTGTTTAGGTTGAAAAAAGCCTTTAAGATCATCAAGTCCAACCCTTAACCCAGCACTGCCAGGTCACCACAAAACCATGTTTCTCAGCACCACATCTCCATAGGTTTTCAACCCCTTCCAGGGATGGTGACTCCACCACTGCCCTGGGCAGCCTGTGCTTTTGTTTAGGGAAAGAAATTGGTCCAAATATCTAACCTAAACCTCCCCTGGTATAACTTGAGGCTATTTCCTCTTGTCTTATCACTTGTTACCTGGGAGAAGAGACCAACCTCCAACCTCCTTTCAGGGAGCTATGGAGAGTGAGAAGATCTCCCCTGAGCCTCCTCTTCTCCAGGCTAAACAGTCCCAGTTCCCTCAGCTGCTCCTCGCAAGATTTGTGTTCCAGACCAATTTGTGTTCCAGCAAATTCCACCACCTCAATGTCCTTCCTGAAGTGAGGAGCCCAAAACTGACCCCAGCATATGAGCTGATCCCTGCCCAGGTCCTGATGAGAGGGAGGAGAAGGGAAACAAGGGTGACCATGCCTCACCATGCTCTGGCTCCTTCCAGCACTACCCACAGCCTTCTCTTAGGGCTCTACCTTTGTAAAGAGTGTTCTCTGTGTGCCCTTTCACAATGGTCCCTTTGTCCTCTCCCTGTTCATCCCTGCACACAGGCACTGGCAGCACTATGGGTGCAGAGCTCAGTACTGAGACCTGCTGCCCTCAATCTCCTATCGAACTGCAGTGCCTGCACAGGAGCTGCTGGGGACATTTCCATCCATGAAATGAAGAATCAATAGAGTTGCCTCATTACAGGCTCTGCTGTGCTCTGCCTTTCTCTCCTTCCCTTTTGCCACTTGCCCTTTTTTGTCAGCCCACTTTTAGCACCAGCTACACAGGCTTGATGGCACCAATTCACAGGTAGCAGTTCCCCTCTGCTACACATAGAGGAGCAGAAATATGGTTTAAAAGAATTAAAAATATATATACGTATATATAAAAATCAGGTAGACTTACAAGAAGGAGGTGGAATATATCTTTTTAAAGTACCTAAGTGGTTTGGAAGTCAAAGGCCCCAGGAGGTCAATGGTATTTGCACTTTTAAATCTCTGATGCTCATGAAAATGTTACTAGCAAATTCTATCCTGAGAAAATCTTCTGTATTTTCTTTTTTATTTTAAACAAGCAGAGAAGTTGGTTTCCTGATGTGCAGAGAGGATTGGAGCTGTGCTGTGCAGTCGCTGAGCTGACAGAGCTGCTTGGAAAATGAACATGCTATTTCCTTGGGAATTTCTCACCTTTTGATTTGTGTTTTTATTTTTAAAGCTCCATTTTGAATGAGAACCATCCTCCCCAAAAACCTCTTATAGCCTAAAAATTCAAAAGCAATAAGAAATTGAGACCATCAATACCTTCTGCTTCTGTCGTGCTGAGGCACTAAAATGCTCTGGGGAATATTTAGCATCAAATAATGATAACACACTTAATAATGAAAACAACACCAAATTTTTCATGCAACATACACTGTATCTTTTAAACATAATCCAGAAGATGTAAAAATGTCAAAACAAATTAACTCAAACAACAGAAAAATAAGGTGTTTATCTATCTCCTCAAAACGAAACATTTCAGGATCACTGAAATGAAGGGAGAAAAATATCAAAATTTGTTTTGACACTTCAAGCATAAAAAAGTTTGTCAGAATTGACATGTTCCCGTGCAACATTTAGATTTCAAGAGAACTGCCTTTTCCTGTGAAAAACTGTGCTGTCAAAATTTTTTGACCAGCTCAACTTGCAGCCCATCTAAAGAGACAAGCAGCACAGCCAAGGCTCTCAAACGCTCCAGGTGGCCAGCAGAGAGATTTAGCACCCAGCACAACACTCTCTGAGAAGGAAATAAATAAACCTCACAGCTAGAGGTGGCCTCAAACTTGGGTACCAAACTGCTTTCATGGTTGAGATGCTCAGATCTGAATGATTTGGGGCTTTAATCCTTAGCAAGGACTGAGTTCCTTCAGTTCTTAGCAAGCGTGTGTGTGGGGCAGGATTGGGTGAATGTTGGGAGGAGAGAGCCAGGCTCTTCTCAATGGCATCCAATGGTAGGACAAGAGGGAATGGGAGCAAGTTGGACCACAGGAGGTTTAGTATTAACATGAGGAGGAACTTCTTTCCAGTGCAGGTGCCAGAGCACTGGCCCAGGCTGCCCAGGAGGCTGTGGAGTCTCCTTGTCTGGAGCCATTGCAGAGCTGCCTGGACACATTGCTGTGTGAGCTGGTCTAGGTGATCCTGCTCTGGCAGGGGGGTTGCACTAGATGATCTTTCTAGGTCCCTTCCAACCCCTAACATTCTGTGATTCTGTGATTGGTGTGCACTGATGGAAGAGGCTGTTTGTGATGCTGAGATGCCAGTGCATGTTCTCAATATCCTCTGGGATTTTTCAGTTCTTGGCATTGCTTGGGTAGAGGAACCAATGTGACTGTGACCAGCCCTCTGTGTTTGAGAGATTAACAGTGCTAAGTGTGAGATGGCTTTATTTTCCATGCATCCTGCTGTCTTAGTGGGAATCTCAGGCTGAGGGCTTAGGGAATAGGCTGAAATGCAGTGCTGCAGGTTGGTTTACTCTGGGATTCAAGGCTGATGAGAAAGACTTTGGCTAGAAGTTCTCCCACCTCCACTAGACACAGATTTTAAATCTTCTCATTATATAAATGCAGTTTCAGGTTAATTTGAGCTTCTAATTTAATATGCTGTTCTGAATTAAGAGTTAATATGATATTTGATTATCTTTTTGCAATGAGATCCAACCCAAGGCTCATTGACTTCAATAGACCTGCCAGCAGAACCTGTGGCTGCAGAGCCTGTGTAGGCACATGCTCAGAGCAGGAGACCTGCAGAAGGGATTTCTGGCTTCTGTTTCAGAAGCTGCCAGTATAATGGTGTTATTTGAGGACATTATGTCTTCTAACTCACGTTTCCAGCCTGAAATTAAGCTCCTGTGCACTAATGTGCATATAACCTTCCCTATATGGGGATGCAGGGCAGTAGAAGGAGCTAGATCTGAATGTTTTCAGCCTCAGAACAGTGTCCTATGCACTAAAGGAATCCATCCTAAATGCTTAAATCAGTGATTCTTGCAACACAGCTCTAAGTCACTGGGCAGGGGTATCAAGTCAGTGACCAGTTATCCTCACCCAGGTTCTACTTTCATGTCTCTACCTCTCTAGAAGTCTGAGCCATGCTGTGCTGGTGAGGTCTCACCTTCTTTCTGGAGTGACCTGGCACAAGGGTCTAAGGCAGTGGCTGCAGGAGCCAGCATGGCAAAATACACCATGAGATTTTTATGGCCACAGGAAATTCTTCATCCACTCAGTGTGATAAGAGAGACACATCTGCCTGGGGACAGAATCTGCAGCTGCCAACAACTCAGGGTCCATTTTCCCTCCCCTCCTCAGCTGCTTCTGGTTCCCTTGGCTTCATCCAATGGGAATGGTGGCAGAACCTTGTGCCCATAGGAAGCACTGAGTTAAATGGAGCTTTTCATCCTGGCAGGCAGGGCTGTCATTATCCAAGCAGCAGGAGCAATACCAGGAGAAGCAAAAGCCTGTGGATTTTAACCCCTTCTGCTCCTCTAGTGAGAACTGGGGAACACAAAAGACCTAGGTCCAGAGCTAAGCTTCTTTCTGAGAGACAAGAAAAACAGGAAAAATAATCTTTCACAAGCATCATTAGGTAACTTCAGCTTCCTACCATACCAAAATAAGCAGTATTAGCTTGCATTTCCCAAACTCTGTGGCTCAGGATCACTTCATGTGGCTGTGGTGGTAAAAGCCCTGCCCAGGAATGAACTTCAGAGCAAAGAAAATATTACAAGGCATGTCAGGTATGGGATAACAGTTGACCTTTTGGGTTGATTATTACTCTTCAGGGCAGTTTTGGCATTGATTCCCCTCCCTTCCCCCCTTCAAGCTCACTGCTTATAGGTCCAAATTGTTGCTGTGGTCTGTATTAAAAAGACAAGACTGACACACAGAATGGAACAGGCATGAAAGCTAAATCCAGGTTTTCTGGACTTTGAAACAGGCCTCTTTGAACTTAGTCTTCAGATTGTTCTCTTTCTCAAATACTCAGTAAAAATTGTAGGGAAGAGGATGATTTTTGTTCAGTTCAGTGTGTGAGGTTTGCAGGTGTTTTTCCAACATGCAAGAAAAGTATTAAATGAATGTAGTCATTTCCTTCTATGCATAAATTACAAAACCTATTTTGGCTCAGTCAAAACATACTGTTTAAGAAAACACTTCAATTTGATTTTTAATGTATATTACTCAACATGTAAGGAAAAACAAAACACAAGCTTGAGCTGATCCTTTCCAAACAGAACACTCGACACATTCTGTTCTAAAGAAAAGCTGACTTGATCAAAATGCCTTTTTCCCCTGTTAAATCCACAAATTTCCAAAAAAAAAAAAGTGTTTTGCCTCTGATGAATTGGCATTTTTCTGACATAAAATGAGCAATCCAAAAAAATTCTAAGCAGCTCTGTGGCAAGTCTTAGCTAATTCTGGAATAGCAGGATGAAGGTGCGTGGGAAGGGTACTGCAAGGAGATGTAGCATGGAGCTGAGACTGAAGAGATTTGGGTTGAATTTCTGAAGCAGTTCTAAAATGATCTGGGACAAGCCATTAATCTACCCTCTGTCTCAATTCCCATTCTGCAGAATGGGAAAAAAACCAGCATTTCCTCATCTCCTAAAGCTACTGCAAGGATAAAAAGCTATTAACACTTGGGAGATGACTGGACTTTGGCATGGGGTGAATAAATACTGAGGAAGACAGAAGATGGGGCTGCATTTTGGTGTAACTTAGAATGAAATTATGGGGAAGTGGACTAGCTTGGACAATAATAGTAGAAATAATTTCAAGTTCAGGGCAATGTTTAATAGAAATCACTGCTCACCACTCACCATATTTTTTTTTAATAAGCAGCTCAGAAAAGTGCAATTTATCATTATTATTATCATCCATATTCATTCTAGCTCTGCCACTTCCCAAATGAGAGGAGTTCCTCACAAACATCTCCAAAGCTAGCTCATTATCCAGCCTCCCTATTTATAACTCTCATTTATGACAATAGCTATCAAACTCTTGCCAAGAGTAGGACTGCTGGTGTGCTGACACCACTGCTCCACAGCCCGCTGAGCGGCATTATCTCACTGTTCCCTTGCCTTCCCCCATCTGTCCCTGGCCATCTGCTGTCCTTGGTCTTCTAATTAGATTGTAAGTTTTTGGGGCACGGACTGCTTTGCCTTCCTGGTTTCTGTTTGTACAGCACCTAGCATGATGTCTTTCCAGTCTCAGCTTCAGGAGGACTCTCTTCAAAATGGGATGCCTCACTGCATAGCTGTGTGCACGTGCTGAAGGTCCTNTGTGGCCTCCTCTGGACCTGCTCCATCAGATCCATGTCCTTTTTAATTCAGTTCCTGATCTACTGGGCACTGATTGATCTTCTTTCTAAGCAGAGCTCTGTACCAAGTGTCTGTGGATCCTGGATATCAGAGTGGGAGTTTTGGCACCTTGACTAGTAGACCTGAAATGAGGTTGGAGCCAAGTAGGGGTTGGTCTTTTCTCCAGGGTTAACAGTGAAAGGACAAGAGGAAATGGCCTCAAGTTGCACCGGGGAGGTTTAGCTTGAATGCAAGGAACAGTTTCTTCACTGAAAGGGTTGTTAGGCATTGGCCCAGGCTGCCCAGGGCAGTGCTGGAGTCATCATCCCTGGAGGGGTTTAAAAAATATATAGATGCAGTACTTAGGGCCATGGTTTAGTGGCATGGAGGTGATAGGTTGATGGTTGATGATCTTAGAAGTCTCTTCCAACCTTAATCATTCTGTGATTGTGTGATTTACAATGAAGACAGTGTTCAAAAGCAGGTTGGATGAGCAACCTACTCTAGTCGAAGGTGTCCCTGCCCATGACAGGGGGTAGAAACTAGATGATTTTTAAGGTCCCTTCCAACCCAAACCATTGTATGATTCTATGACTAATGGAGCTAAATTGCCTCTGTCTAGCACCACCTGCTGCTGTGATGTGATGGAGGTTGCATGCCTGCCACCATTCTTCAGTTGCAAGCTGCCTCTCATCCTTATCATAATAACAGCAGTAGTTTATAATTAGCTGAAGTGTGGGGACAAACGAGCTGAAAACAGGTCCCTAGTTGTTACCACTATGATTGTCTGCTGGCTATAGGCAGGGAGTAATTAGAGTTTCTGCACAAAAGCTGCTCCCTTTAGGCTGCTGGTTGAACTGCACTAAGAATGAAGGATTTGTGGGGTGCTTTGGGTTCACTGGAGATTCTGACAAGTTGTAAGCAAAGTGTTGACAAACTGAAAAGGGGGAAAACAAGCCTTTTCTCTTCTAAATTATTTGGAGGTCAAAAGAAATGTTTTTATCCCTGTTAAGAGACTGAAAAGACATGTCAAAAGGAGAAAAAGAAAAAGCTCCAGTAGTTTCAAATGGAGATTTGGAAATGTTCCCTCTTGGTGTGCTCAGAGCCAAAGCACTGACATCTCCCCATCATTATTTTTTTCAGCATGAACAATTTGGCAAAAGTGAAGTGAATTTTTGGACTGTGTTGGTATTATTAAAGATGTATTTGTCTTCCTCTCTCCTTGCCATTCCTCACCCAAAAATATTTCAGCTGATGAACATGCCTCAGGTCTAACTGCTCATGCATATTTTTGAACTGAAATGGTTAAAGAATAATTGTCAATTTAGACACTGATCAGTGCAGAATGACTAAGCTTAGTTTGTGGAGGAATTCACCCATCACTGGCTGAAATGGAGAAATCTCAATTCTCTAAAGACATAGCTTTACAAGTATTTGGGGTTTTATGATGTTGCAGGCCACAGTTATGCAGAAAGTCAGAGCCACTGCTGAACTGCAGCTCCATCTCTGACTCCAGTCAAATATCAGCAACTGTAGTGTGAGCTATAAAGACATCTAGGTCAGAAGTGCCCAAATTCTGTTTTACCAGAGCTCAGGTTTATCCACAGAAGTTCCTAGGACTTACCAAGCCCCAAAAGATTGGCTTCCCCATCCCTTTCCATCCATGTTCCCTGTTTTCCCCTGGCCCTGACACAGAAAAGATGTCCTCAGCTTGGTAGGATTACTGGCTAGGTTTTCCAAAGGATTGCTGGCTAGGTTTTCCAAAGGATTGCTGGCTAGGTTTTCCAAAGGATGGCTAAAGCTGCTTCCAGGGTGGTAACAGCCTTCCAGCACTTCCATGGATCATCTTGGAATTAGGTGCAGGACAGAAATGTTACTGCTCCAGTTGCACCTAGAGGCCTAACAGGAGTTACATCCTAGACTACTACTATGAGAACTACTACTATGGCAGTAGTTCCCTCTCCAGCAGGAATGGGAAAGTACAGTTGACTTAGAGCAGGGATAGCTGAACAGAATCCAGAAGAGCATCTCCTGTACTTAAAATTAAGGCTACACTTAAGCTGTTTGCTGAAATGAGGTCAGACACTCGTCACTTTATGGGGTCGAGCTCTAAACTAACATAAACTCTTTCATCTCTCCCTTGACACTTCAGCCTTTTACTAATTTATCAGCATCCTAAACCAGTGTGTGAAGTTGCTGCAGAACAGAAGTGTTTCAGATACAAATAGCAATTGTTAGCCTCTTCCCTCTGGTAAATGGCAGCAGGCAGAAACCTCTCTCAACCTGCCAAAAGCCAAATGTGGGACACAAGAAAGAATTATTGGTGCATGAAGCTTAAAGAGATAGGGGACTTAGTTCTTCACTGCAAATAATGTGTCCAGTAATTCCTCTTTCCTGAGTCTGCATTTCTTATGGGAAGGGTTTACAACAAGCGTGAGAAAACAGAAGGGATGTGTGCAAGATCAATTTGAATCTAATAGAAGTGATAAATGAAAGGTACAGAGGTTAGAATAAAAGTAGACAATCCCAGGATGCAGAGGAGCAGTGGAATGCTCACAGCAAGCTATGGAGAGCAAGAGCTCCTGCATTCTACCTTCCCATTTCTAGCAGTGATCTGGGACTGCACATTTTCCCTGGTATGAAACAGACCTAGCAATATCATTTTCTGCAAAATCTATCATTCTGAGCTACCCCACTAGATAAAAATTACCTTTTAAGTGGCTAAGTAGACACCCAGCTTTATTCCTTTCTTCTTCTTTCAAGAAACAATGGGAGCAGCAGCACTTGCCTGCCTTACTAGAGTGCTGAGAGCTTTAATTAATGTCTCTAATTCAATTTGAACTCCTTGGATAAAAGGCACTGCCTTGTGACAGTGAAGGTATTGCCTAAAATAGAATATAATTAACACACAGATATCAATCAGAAGGAAATTAAGTGTACATTCAAATACAACTTGCACTTTACAGAAAGTACTTGCCTATTTTTCCTCCAAGAATCCTGAAGACTCATAAGACAGGGAACACTTAATGTTCCAGGCTGCTTTCAGATTGGGATAAGGCCTTCTTAAACCACCTAACAGACTAGAAGGGGTTGGAACAGACATCACCATGGGCACTGAGGGATGTGCCTTCAGGATGGAAAATGCTGGAATCTGACTCAGAATCAGGTTATCTAACATTTTCTTCTCCTGGTACTTAATTACTGTGAACTGTAGCCTATGCCTTAGCTCACCCACTGATCATGTTTATGAACAGATGTGACAATTGCATGGTCAGGTTTGTTGATATGAACCAGAAGTGCATTGCTTTCTTGCTCTCCTGAGTGGAAATGGGCTTTGCAGCTTGGATGCTTATTCACTGCTGCATTACAAAGCTTGCTGAGACCTTGAGGTGATTGTCATTTACTGCTTATAGGACAGGAACACCTCGGGAGCCATGTAGGCAACGGGATTGCTATGGCCTCTCCAACAAGTTCATGGTAAAACTAGTCAAACAAATACTATTGTGTCTCCATGCTGATAACTGCAAAGTGAGGCAAACAAGCATGTAAGGGCTCTGCCCAAGATCATAGAGGATGGCTGGGGCAGAATTGTGCAGAATGCTGGATTCACAGTATCCCAGTATGTCAGGGGTTAGAAGGGACCTAGAAAGATCATCTAGTGCAACCCCCCTGCCAGAGCAGCATCACCTAGACCAGCTCACACAGCAATGTGTCCAGGCAGCTCTGCAATGGCTCCAGACAAGGAGACTCCACAGCCTCCTGGGCAGCCTGGGCCAGTGCTCTGGCANCCTTGTTAAATTTCATCAAGTTTCTCCTTGCCCATGTCTCTAGCCTGTCCAGGTCACTCTGGATGGCAGCACAGCTCCTGGTGTGCCAGCCACTCCTCCAAGCTTGGGATCATCTGCAAACTTGCTGAGGGAACACTCTACCCCTTCATCCAAATCATTAATGAATATATTGAACAGATTCCTAGATCAAAAGCCAGTGTCTGGCTCCCTCAAGCTTCCCCTTTAGTGCAGAGATTGCTTCTGTGCCAGATTTAGCTTTTAGTGACTCTTGGATCTCCTACCCAAAAGCTACATACTTAGAGTCATTGCCTCCCTGCCCTTCCTGCCCCTGTCCCTTCTGCAAAATCCCCAGAACACATCTTCCATCTGTGGAGCCCCATAAAAGACACCTAACAAATTAATTTCACATTCCAACTTGTTAGGAGTTAGATGGAATGCACCTCACAATATTGCCTTAGACACAAAATAATCCCACTTTAGTAAGCTTTATAGCCTCCACGGGGACCAGTGCCGTGGTGTGTATTAATCTTTAATGTGAAACAACATCTCTACAGCAGCTACAGGGGGAAAAAGATACTACTAAAAAATTAAAGTTGATGGTGTGATAGTTGTCTAGACCCAATTGCACTCTACCATCCTCCATTGCCTCAGGCACCATTCCCTGCTCTCAGCATGGATACAGCCAGCTTCCAGACTGGAGATGTGTCCATCTTTCTCCTGTGAACTCAAGGCATGTTCTCCCCATGTCTTAACCCTTGGTTAAGAGCCACCACAATTTGAGTCATCCAAACCCTTTGACCTAAAAGGAAAGGAAAGGGGATGAAGAGGGGTCTGTGTGGGGGATTAGTATCTCCTCTCTTGGATAAGCTGCTGTTTCCCCAATGTATGATGCTTGCATGTGGGAGGACACATTGGGATTTGTCTGAAACCCATTTCCTTTGGCTCTTCTCATGTTTCAGTTCACTCTTGCAATGTGCTGGGAACTGGAGGTGAGCTAGCACTCTAATTTAGCATGTAAAAGCTCCCTTCCTCTGCAAGAGAAATCAAACAGAAAGTGAGATGTTTAAAGGAAAACTGATGCAGGCTGGCTGGTGAAGGAAACAGTGTGGATGAGTTTAATGAACAGACAAGTGAGCCAGTTTGGACAATGTGTACAGAACAAGTGATCATTATCAGCAGCAAATCTGCTTACCCATCTCATGGCAAATATGCTGAGTGTGCAGCTGCTTACTGTGGTGGGACACTGCAGTAGATCTGCAAAGTGCAGCAAGGCAGAGAAGTAACCTGGATGGGGAAACAGGAGAAATGAACTCCTGGACTGGAATTGGGAAACCCTGAGGGTGGAATGTAGCTGGGAGCATTTCCCAGTAATCACCTTGGGTTCACAACCATTGTAAATGAAAGTAGAGATGCACTGTAGCTCTCTTGGAACATGCTCTATTCTCCTAAGTGTGGGGCTAGAAACTCCCTAGACCCCAGTTTTGCAAGGTGAAGAAGAACCACCTCTTTTGGAGAGGCAAGGGACTAAAGGAACAAGATCTGTCACATTTATGGATGAAGTAGGAGACAGTTGTGAAGACTAATATTGAATACATGCCTCCAGAACAGGAACAACCTCCTCAGACAAGGAGCTACAGGTACCACTAGGTTTAATAACAGTAATATTCTGTCTGCAATTGGAAATAAGTTTCTATGTGCCCAACAGAAAAAAGCAAACATGCATTGACTTTCCTATACTTAATTTGTCATTCAGTTCTTCATGTAATGCAACAGCTGACTGTCATTTTTAACCAGACTTACACAACTCCATTTTGTCAAGTGCTGCTGAGCTCACTGCAGCTCCCCAGCCACATGCTGTGCACACGTGCAGCCTCCCACACAGCCCAGCACAGACACACTCAGCACTTGTGCTCCAAGTCACACTCCCAGGTTCAATCCACCCACACAGTAGGCATGCACACTCATTGCCATGGGCAGAAGCTTTGCCATGCTCCCTCTGAAAGCTTCAGGAGCAGAGGAGACAACCATGCCAAGCACAGATGCTGATGCCTTCTGGTCTATACTGTGCTCCCACGGGCAAAGGTCTCACGTTCACATGCAGTGCTGCACACCTGCACAACACCTCTAGCACACCTGGATTTGGCCTTTCCCACGCTCTCAGCAAAACATTTTCTCTGTGGGAATGGCAAAGTTACAGAGTGCTTATGGTGGACTCAGATTCAAAACCAGAAAGGTTTCTGGAGATACACAAATAAGCCTCACACTAAATCTCCCTATGTAGGCACAGTCTGAAAATCCCTTGTNAGGAGCATGGATGGAGCCCTCCCTGGAGCTTCGTTCGTGAAGCCGAGCCACGACGAAATGTCCCTGTGGCAGAGCTCTGCATAGCCCAATTTCTCCTGCTTTAAAGAGTAGCTACAGTCTGCATTATGCTTTGCAGAAATAGATGAGTATCACCTGTCCTGAGGACAACTGTTGGCCAGGTTTGTGCTCCCAGAGTGGGGGATGCAGCCTCCAGATTATTCTGCCTGCCCAGGCATGCCCACTGTGTTGGCACATCCTCCAAAAAAACTCAGCAAGGCAAGCAGATGGACAGGAAGTGGGCAGGAGTAGGAACACATCCTGCATATGGAGAGGACTTTTCAGAGCAGCATCAGCAACTCTCAGAGATGAGAAGCACAACCAACATGCTGGGCTGGAGCACTGCCTTCAGCTCTGGGGCTCCAGCATAAGACATGGACCTGCTCCAGTGGATTCAGAGGAGGCTACAAACATGATCTGGAGGCTGGAGCACCTCCTCTGTGAGGACAGGCTAAGAGAGTTGGGGTTGTTCAGCCTGGAGAAGAGAAGGCTCTTGGGGGGAGATCTTTTAGCAGCCTTCCAGCACTTAAAGAGGTCCTACAGGATGGATAGGGAGGAACTCTTTATCAGGGAGTGTGGTGATAGGATGAGGGACAATGGTTTTAAACTAAAAGAGGCTAGGGTTAGGTTAGATAGTAAGACAAAATTCTTTACAGTGAGGGTGGTGAGATAGTGGCACAGTTTGCCCAGAGAAGTTATGAATGTCCCATCCCTAAAAGCATTCAAAATCAGGTTGGATGAGGCCTTGAGCAACCTGGTCTAGAGGAAGATGTCCCTGACTATGGCAGGGGGGTTGGAACTAGATGATCTCTAAGGTCTCTTCCAACCCAAATCCTTCTGTGATTCCATGTGCTGCTGTTGAATCTGTGTTGTGTTAAGGAAGCAGGAGGGGAGGAGGTGCCGGCTAAGCAAGCCTCTCACCTTCCACAGAACACAGGGATTTTTTAGGGGAGGGGCATGATGCCAATAGCGTGACTGTGGAGGAGGATGATCTAATGACTGAGATGCTGGGAATGGGAGTCAGGAGGCAAGGGCTCTCTTCCAGCTGTATCAGTGGCTTGCTGTGTAACCTTTGGCAAGGCATTTCACCCCTCTGTTTCCCTTCCCACTCATCATATGTCTTGTCTGTTTAGCTGTTAAACACATCAGGGAGAGAAGCTAGATTGTACCAGGGCTGTCCACAGCCATCATTGAATGGAGGGATTGGGGTGAGCAGCAGGACAGCCACTCTCCCATCATGTGAGCCACAGCCTACCCTGCACCAGGTGTTTGAAGCATCCCCTTGAGCACAATAGTGAATCTCCCACATTGAATATGCCTGTTGAGTATGTCACCCTGCAGAGCCTTGATCTTGGGAAGAGCCTCGAGGTCCTACCATAATGGAAATAGCAACAGACCCTGTCCCCCTCCACCAGACACACACCTCCCAAACATCTAGGCAGGAAAGCAGGTTGAGGTGATTTTTCTCTTTCAAAGTTTGGCAGGATTTCAGAGTCCTATGTGTGTGTGTGTCCATGTGCTCCTTACTGAAGCCTGGGTAATTACTTTGGTTTGTTTCTTCTTTGGCAACACTTTAAAGGAAGAGCTGGGTCTTTATGGATTGCTCAGGTTGCATGAGGTATGGATTACAGATTGTCAGAGAGACATGAAAGCAGAAGACATGTTTCTTTGGCACAGCATTAAAGGGACAAGGAAAGGGTAACTAAGTGTAGCCTAGGATGTGGCCACTTTCTGTGTCCAGCCTGCACTCGCCTGTGTGGCACAGCGGAGAGCTTCTCCAGGGAATGGTGGGAAGCTGTGCTGAGCATGTCTTAGGACAGGACCTGGGTATTTCTAAGGTGGTATATGCTCAGGAGGTTAAAGGCACTGCTTATGTAAGTGAATAAAACACTGCCAAATACTCTGAACTGTTACACAGTCTTTTAAAACTTGATTTATTTTTACCTTGAAAGAGTTGTCAAAGTATCCAAGCAATTCCCGTTTGTGAACTCTCTCTCTCCCTTCTCCCTCTCCTCCATTTCTCTCTCTCTCTCTCTCTCCTTCCTCCTCTCCCCTCTCTTTTTCAACAGGACTCCACAGAATGGAGCAAGAATGAGAGGAAAAAGGCAGACAGAAAAGCATGAACTGGAGGCTTGTTGAGTTCCTCTACCTCCTGTTTATATGGGACCATATACTAGTACAGCCCTCCCACCAGGACCCAGCTGCTACCAACCAACATGTCTCCAAGGAATTTGATTGGCTTATTTCAGACAGGGGGCCTTTCCATCACTCACGGAGCTACTTATCCTTTGTGGAAAGACATCGTCAAGGATTTACAACCAGATATAAAATATACAGGTATGTTGGTCTCCTACAGTACCTCTAGCTTGGATGAGATGTTAGAAGGTGTTAGGAACTCAGTTCCCATGGGCTCAAGGCTTGTAGTCAATGAGAGAGGCATCATTGTCCATATTCCACCTGGAAACACTTCTTTAGCTGGCAATGCAAATTGCTTCAAAGATTCAGGTGTAGTGCTCTGATATTGAGATGAAAGCACTGTGGTATATGGAAATGTGCACATGTTTGGTTGAGATAAAGAGGGACCAAGGATGCAGGTGTACTGCATCTGTGGTGACAGAGAAGTTCACAGTCAGGTTCACAAGCATGTTTTTCAGATCTATGGGCAGAGCAAGCCTATAGGTACCCATACCAAACTCATACATGTGAACTGCCAATGGCTTAAGGTTCACATGAGCAAGAACAGACACAAACACATCCAGAGAAACATCATTATGTCAGTTCTCTCACTGTTTTGCAGGAGCCTTAGCTGTGTACTACCCCACACAGACCCTGGCAGATTATCTTCATGCATGAGCCTAACTTGCCCTCAGAACTGTGATTTTGGTTTCAAAGCCTTCCAATTAAAAAAACTGCAGAGAATAGACAGGGTTTGGATTTTCCTTTATCTTCCATGTTTTGAAGCCTTTGCTGTTGCCTATTTCAAACTCTTCTTGCCAGCTGTGGTATCCAGAAATACACTTTTTCCATTTTCCCATGAATAGTTGGGGTGCTCCTAAGAGCCTCCTATTAGAGCAGCAAGAGCTTTGGAGTGAAGGGGAATAAGCCAGCAAGGGTCATGAGATTTAGGCTAAACCCCAAAGAGACTGCAAAACTCTCCCAGACCTGTGTGTGTTTACATGATTATAGAGTCCTGTTGTGTTTCAGAAAGACACTTGCAAACATGAGCATGCAAACTAATAGGTAGGAAAGTGCCAGTGAGTAGCCCACTGGCAACTCTGATACCCTCAGAGGATGACTGGGGGCTGGGGAGAGCAGGGAAACCACATGTGTGCAGGCAGTGTTCTCCCATGGGCAGAGAGCCAAAAGCACTTGCAGAGTAATAACAACATCATCTATGTGTGGGGAAGAAAAATGAGTTGTGCCTGTTCCATGGCCTCCAGGGAATGCAGCATCCCCTCCTCCTGCACCAGCCTGCAGAGCAAGGGCAGGTTAGCATGGGTTGAAGATATTGTCCTGGCTTGTCCTCTTGATTCAAAACAGCTCAGGGGGAAGATAGCCCCCAAAAACTAGAAATGCTGCTGCTGTGCTCCCACTAAGGATGTCTCACTGCCTTTGCTTGCACAGAGAAGCAGAGTATACATCCCTAGCTCTCCTCCTGCCCTGCCTGACAACACACACTGTGAGGCTGCAAGTCCCTACCCCACATAATGCCCCTGGCAGTGGCTCTGCCCTTTGCTAAAGAGCTCCTCAGCCCTGAATGCCACCACAGCAGTCTAGAGGGGCTGTGGTGGGAGGGAAATGAATGCAATGGATGTGTTCAGACACATCTAAGAGCTGTCACTGTAGGTCAGGCCAGAGATCTATCAAGCTTGGGATTCTGTCTCGAAGAATCATGGAGAAATGGGTCTGGAAGGACCTTGAGAGGTCATTTAATCCATGCCTCATCCTCAAGGCAAGAGTCAGACATACCTGTGTCACATCTGACAGGGGGCTGTGGGCAACCTTTCCCTAAAGGTTTCCCATGATGGAGAATTCACACCCAGAGCAGGCAGCTAGGGCCATGGCTTTGCTGTCCCCACTGCTATAATGAAGCTAAAATCTTGTTTGTATATGAAGCTTGTGATATCTAGTTTTATCTGCTATGGAATGAGGAACAAATTCCCCTTTGATTTGTAGAAGACTGGTAAAAATCTGAAGGCTTATCTCAGTTCTGGATTAACTTTATTTATGGGAAGTGGAAAGGGATCTGTTTTTCTCCATTTCTGCTGGATGTTGCCAAAGCAGTTATGAAAGGAACTCATCTCATGGGGAGGATACAGTGTCCTCCTTCTTCCAGCATGGAAGAAAATTGATTAGCAGAGTTCTGCATACATTGGAGGTGCCTGAGGAAGATCTTACAGATGGTCACAATGCTGGTACAGTCATTATTCACTAAAGAAACTGGAAACGAAACAATGCCCATTGGAAGTAGCTAGGGAGAGACTAGCTAGGGAGGAAGTTGAGAGACATGGGAAGACTCCAAGGGCACCTAGGGATGCATCTTATGGCCAAACACCAAGCACTAAGCTGAAGAGGGAGTTGAGAGCTTGGGCAAATCCAGTCATGTGAGTCATGGTTTTTGCTGCTGGGAGCTGAGAGCTTTGGAAACACATTCCCTGGGACTAACTTTTGCTCTCACTACATTCAACTCAGGAGGAGGAGGAGAAGAAAACCTCCTGTGCTTCAGCAGAGCAGATGGAGACATAAGGTAGGAGGCTAGCTAGATGTTGGAGGGTTGTTTGTTTGTAATATTTGGCCCTGTTGGCAGAACTGGACAGGTAAAGATTGGGCCCATGCATTTTCTTAAGGAGTGTCAAAATCAGTGTAGCTATGGTGGATTAGTGGAGCCACAGCCAGTTCTAGCAGCTAAGTGCTGGACTCTGAGACACCCTCCCTTCAGAATATATCATTTTACTGCAGGGTAAAACCTCATTTTGTGGGCTCCTTAAATTGACTGCGAGAACCTGTAAAGCTGTTGGGATTTTGTCAACTGCTTAATTCCAACATAGAAGCCTCTTTCCTCCCAAATGATGTCTCTCAATTGCTCTTTGCACTAGACTAGCCCAAGGGAGGCAGATATTCTACATTAAGGATATCACTCCTTTCCTCAGAAAAGCAGCTGATAGGGAGCATGGGAATTTTCTGTGGAGTCTTCTCTGTCAACCTTCCATTTCTCCCATACTTTTTTTGGTTGGCTGGTTTGCTCTTTCTCCCTCAGTCAGGCAGTTCCTTTGGAGTGTGTTGAGTGATGTTTGACCTGGCAACTGCTCTCATCCTAAAGGCCAATATCAGCAGCCAGCCCTCACACTAGCCACAGCCAGCAAGGATTTGGAGTGGATGTGAACTCAGGCGAGAGGACCTCATCCATCCCTAATTGAAACACAGTCACCTGTCCAGTGGTGATTTCCCCAGTGCCTTGCTGTGCAGGAGCATGGACACAGCACATCAGGACCGTGTCATTTACATGGAAAGCCTTCAGAGATAAAGGCATTGCCAAGGAGATACAGCAGCACACAGCAAAGTGCAGCAATTCCCTCATTTTTACAGGTGATGTTAACAAGGAAGCAACACGAAACACTCAGCTGAAGGCCAGAAATCTGTCAGCAGCATGCAAAGAGCTTGTTTTAGTTAGCAAAGCTCTTTTATACACTGCCTAAGCAGAGCTGCTGTAGGACAGCATAGCTGCTGCTATCTTTCCACAGGATGCCTGGATCCAGATCTACCATCCTAGCACTGAAAGGCAGTTCACTGCTACAGTCTCCAAAGGCTCATTTCCTTCTCCTATGTATTTCATTTTAGTAGATTTTAGGTCTCTTTCTTGCAAAACTTGGGCCACTGATTTTCCTGGTACCCTCTGTTAAGGTTTGCCCCTTGTATGTGGTATTAAGAAGAAAGCAAGCAAAGGGGGAGATGTTTGCTGTTAAACCATGAACAGAAGGGGAAAATACAATTGCATTAAGGAAGCACATTAATCAGCATCGATTCATACTAATAAGGCTGGTTTAGGGGGGCCCTGGCAGGAAAAGGCTGCTTTGATCATTATCTGTGCACTCTGATGCTAATGCAGATAGGATGGCAGATGCTGAGAGTGGTCTGTGGGATGTCTGAATATTCATTATCACTATCCTTGTTGTTCCTAGTTGTGAGAGCCTTGGGTACTAGGTACTGCACCAAGGCTGGAGCTGAAGCTCAGCTTAGCTTGGCTTTGGGACTAGGGCANGGAATGTGCATGTAGAAGAAGAAATGTGGATTTTCCATGTGTGGGAGTTGAATTCCATTTTCTGAAATGACAGCAGGGCCAGGGAAATCTGACTCTGTGTAAGGGAGGAGGGAAGCCCTGGGATATACAAAGGAGAGTTGCTCACCTTGCAACCTCTCCTGCAGGAGGACTATTTAGAGACTGCTTGATTTCATGAAACCTGTAAATCTAGAATACTTCTGAGAGCTCTGCCAAGTCTGGTTAAAATGCACCAATAGATTCAAAACTAGGTAGAGGATGTGACAGCAAACCAGGTAGTCCTGCCCCATCCCTCCACCTGCAGAGTGACAGGAAAATGCAGACACTTCTTACAGTAAGGTGCTGGCTATATAAAAATGAAATACAGTTCCTGAGACAGGAAAAGCTCTGAGTTGCTGCCCAGGGAGGTGGTTGAGTTGCCATCCCTGGAGGCATTCCAGGGGAGGCTTGCCAGGGCTCTGGGCAAGCTGATCTAGTTGGGGATGTCCCTGCCCAGTGCAGGGGGGTTGGACTAGATGAGCTCCAGAGGTCCCTTCCAACCCAAACCAGTCTAGGATTCTATGATAAGAGAGATGTAAATTGTTTGGGATGATGGCTGGGGGTGGGGGAAGCTAATTATCATTTTTTCCTGAAAATTGTGTTTCATCAGGAGGCTGGTGCAGGTGTGAAACAGATCAATGGAGAAGTGAGGGAGTTCTCATCCTTGGTGATTTTCAAGGCTTCAGTAGACAAAGTCCTAGTTGNTGTGAACTCAGGCGAGAGGACCTCATCCATCCCTAATTGAAACACAGTCACCTGTCCAGTGGTGATTTCCCCAGTGCCTTGCTGTGCAGGAGCATGGACACAGCACATCAGGACCGTGTCATTTACATGGAAAGCCTTCAGAGATAAAGGCATTGCCAAGGAGATACAGCAGCACACAGCAAAGTGCAGCAATTCCCTCATTTTTACAGGTGATGTTAACAAGGAAGCAACACGAAACACTCAGCTGAAGGCCAGAAATCTGTCAGCAGCATGCAAAGAGCTTGTTTTAGTTAGCAAAGCTCTTTTATACACTGCCTAAGCAGAGCTGCTGTAGGACAGCATAGCTGCTGCTATCTTTCCACAGGATGCCTGGATCCAGATCTACCATCCTAGCACTGAAAGGCAGTTCACTGCTACAGTCTCCAAAGGCTCATTTCCTTCTCCTATGTATTTCATTTTAGTAGATTTTAGGTCTCTTTCTTGCAAAACTTGGGCCACTGATTTTCCTGGTACCCTCTGTTAAGGTTTGCCCCTTGTATGTGGTATTAAGAAGAAAGCAAGCAAAGGGGGAGATGTTTGCTGTTAAACCATGAACAGAAGGGGAAAATACAATTGCATTAAGGAAGCACATTAATCAGCATCGATTCATACTAATAAGGCTGGTTTAGGGGGGCCCTGGCAGGAAAAGGCTGCTTTGATCATTATCTGTGCACTCTGATGCTAATGCAGATAGGATGGCAGATGCTGAGAGTGGTCTGTGGGATGTCTGAATATTCATTATCACTATCCTTGTTGTTCCTAGTTGTGAGAGCCTTGGGTACTAGGTACTGCACCAAGGCTGGAAAACAGCTGAAGCTCAGCTTGGCTTTGGGACTAGGGCACTGCTCAGACCAGAAAACATTCCTGTTACCATGAGACAGTAGTTAACAGCTTCAGTCCACATCTTGGAAGATTATTGTCATGTCCCATCTCCCACAAACTGATTATTTAGCTATAAGGCAAAGCAAAAGAAACAGTAGACTGAGCACTCAGATTCACTATGCAAACAGCCAGGCAGAGGCACTGACACAGAGACATTTCACTAATGATGCTGCTCACTTTAAGCAAGTTCTAGAAAAAACAAACCCTCTAGAAAAATAAATGAGGCTTTGCTGTTCAATGTCAGAGGTGAGACACAGAAGGTAAAGAGAAAAGTGGTGGGATGGTCTCATCCAGCTGGACAGACAAGCTGTCACTGCAAGGCAAGGAGAGGACACACTGCCTTGGAAAGAGGAGCTCACACTCACACTAAGAGAAGGCTGATGCAAGCAGTATCTCTGATTTTTTGCCCCAGGCTCATGTTGTGGCTGTGGGTAAGCTCACTTCTCTGTGCCACCCCCCTGAGAATGGCAGCTGGCAGCATGTGTCTGCTCTGCCTTGCTGGGCAAGATGTTTGGAGGTAAGGGATGACAGCAATAGCTAGTGGTTGATCACCCAGGGTTGGAAGAGGAATGTGCATGTAGAAGAAGAAATGTGGATTTTCCATGTGTGGGAGTTGAATTCCATTTTCTGAAATGACAGCAGGACCAGGGAAATCTGACTCTGTGTAAGGGAGGAGGGAAGCCCTGGGATATACAAAGGAGAGTTGCTCACCTTGCAACCTCTCCTGCAGGAGGACTATTTAGAGACTGCTTGATTTCATGAAACCTGTAAATCTAGAATACTTCTGAGAGCTCTGCCAAGTCTGGTTAAAATGCACCAATAGATTCAAAACTAGGTAGAGGATGTGACAGCAAACCAGGTAGTCCTGCCCCATCCCTCCACCTGCAGAGTGACAGGAAAATGCAGACACTTCTTACAGTAAGGTGCTGGCTATATAAAAATGAAATACAGTTCCTGAGACAGGAAAAGCTCTGAGTTGCTGCCCAGGGAGGTGGTTGAGTTGCCATCCCTGGAGGCATTCCAGGGGAGGCTTGCCAGGGCTCTGGGCAAGCTGATCTAGTTGGGGATGTCCCTGCCCAGTGCAGGGGGGTTGGACTAGATGAGCTCCAGAGGTCCCTTCCAACCCAAACCAGTCTAGGATTCTATGATAAGAGAGATGTAAATTGTTTGGGATGATGGCTGGGGGTGGGGGAAGCTAATTATCATTTTTTCCTGAAAATTGTGTTTCATCAGGAGGCTGGTGCAGGTGTGAAACAGATCAATGGAGAAGTGAGGGAGTTCTCATCCTTGGTGATTTTCAAGGCTTCAGTAGACAAAGTCCTAGTTGATGTGCTCAAGAGCTGGTGATAGTCTTGCTTCAAGTGGGAGGTTGGATTAGGGACCTCCAGGGTCCTATCTAACCAACATTTCTGTGATTTCCCTGTTTTTCCCATTCAGAGTGGACACTAAACTGGGTGCTCATAAAGGGATTTGCACTGCTGAATGCATTCAGCCACACTGGAGATTTTTATTTAGTCCTAAAACCTCCACAAATCTGACCAGCTACGTGCTCTCTAAATGTGCTGTTCCCATGGCCAAGAGGAAGAGAATTATCATGAAGGGAGGATCTTTGCTGTGCATGTAGCACAGGCTACTACTGCCTCAGAAATGCATATGCTGTTCTGCTGCTTAAATTTTCCCTTAGAGAAAAGAAGAATAAAAAATCAGGGGAAAAAAACACCAGGCCTCACAAACCTGTCCCACAAAACTTTCAGAGTTTTATGGCACCACAAATTAAAAACAATGAGCCAGATTCTCTCTGACATAAATATGTGAAGCTGTTGACTTCAAGGAAAATTCCCCAATTTATTGGCTGGTGAATGTGTTCAAGCACTGCCCACAGCCCCAGGAGCTGCATACACAGCACCAGGCTTGCTGAGGCTGCTGGCCCTGGATGTCTGGCTGGGAAAATGATGAGCTTTTATTATTTCTAAGCAAAAGCATAGGATTTGAACAATCTGGCTAGTTAATATGAGGTTTGTATCATTTGTTTTAGTAGCTTCTATTACAGAAATTCTGCCTTTCCTGACCTTTCAGGAAGGTTTCATGTAAACCTCTGATTTCCACAACTGAAGAACTGACAGAAAACTAACCTGGCAAGGAAAAAAAAGTTATCTTTTGACCAGATCACTTCTTTAGTCTCATTGACTGTGTGGTCAGGTCACAACAACCCTATAAACACTACAGGTTTGGTGCAGAGTGGCTGGAAAGCTGCCTGGCAGAACAGGACTTGAGGGTGTTGGTTGACACACTTCAGTGGCTGAAGCTGAGGCAGCAGTGTGCCAAGAAGACCAACAGCATCCTGGCTTGGATCAGCACTAGTGTGGCCAGCAGGACTAGGGCAGGGATTGTCCTCCTGTACTAGGCACTGGGGAGGCCACACCATGAATCCTGGATTCAGTTTTGGGCCTCTCACTCCAAGAAGGAGTTAAGGGTTAAGAGTTGGACATGATGATCATAGAATCCTAGACTGGTTAGNGCTTCTTAAAGATCTTCTCCAAACTAAATGATTCAGTGGTTCTAGGTGATAGTAAAGGGACAGGACAGTGTGGATGGAGGCAGGAAGAGGACTAAGGATTAAAGTCTATTAAAGTGGTTGTGAATGTACCTGCTAAGTTTTGGCAATGAGTAGATCTATTAGAGCTGCTCCCAGCAGTTTTTCAATCCATTCTTCTTCTCCCCACTCCTCACTGACTCTTTTTGCTGTCTCTCTATTGCCTTGAATTTAATCTACTGGTCACTAGAGCTGTGCAAATAATTGATTTTGTGGTTCACTGGTGGCAGAGAACAAAAATAACATTAAAAATAGCTTGATCTGAAATGGATATTTGCTCAACTTTTCAGGAAAATGAAAAAATCAAAACATTTCATTTTAGGCTCAGTGAAAGGTCTAAGCTTTGCTATTTGTTTTCATTTTATTAATCCAGAGAAAAACTTTTTTTTTTCTTCTTTTTGGCAATTTTTAAGGCATAAAAACTCATCTCAAACCAGAAAGTCAACCAATGCACTTAAAAAATGTCAGAAGTGAAACATTTTAAGTGTGTTTTGTTTAGCTGTTTGCTCTTCAACTTGTTCCTTCAATTTATGTGGAATTGGGAAGTAGTTTTTATGTCCTTGAAAAAGGGAAGGAGAAAGAAAGAAAAAAAATAAGCTGGCTGTCCTCCTTCTTCCCTCTGCAACGTAGCATTCCCCAGGGTTCAGATTTAACTTCCCTTAGGCTCAGCTTTTAGCATCTGAGGGCAAGGGAGGCAGAGGGAAGATGAGCAGTAGGATTGCAGCTTTGCTGTGGCTAGGCTCGTGCCTGTTCCAAACAGAGCTGGATGCTAACACCTGGATGCTACTGATGGATGCAAACTGTGCACCAGTGGCACAGGCACAGTTCCTCTCTCACACACATATCCTGGCAAGCTTTCAGTGCTGTTCCAGCTGTCTGAATGCCTGAAGCATCCAAAAAAGCACCGTGAAGGTACTTCTCCAACAACATTCAGGTGGTGCTTTGCACTGGTACAAATTGATAGGCACTGTTAAGCTTTTTCATCTTTGCTTTGGCTTTTTTAGTCATGCTGAAGTTCTGCTGACAAGGTTTTCCTATTAGGTTTTTATGCTATCTGTTTAAAGGGGACATCAACTTTTATGTTTGCCAGTCAGAGGCAAGGCAGCAATTGAAGGACAGAGGGAGCTGAGATGAAAGGATGCTCCTGCCTCTGTGTGGAATGAGCAATGGAAATCAGCATCAGATGGCAAACCCCACCAAATCTCCATGGGTTCCATTTTGCATGTAAAGCAGTGATGTACACTGGTTTGTAATCAGTACATGCCTTGTAAATAAATGTGTGTAAACTAAAAATTTAAATCTATTTCCATAGTGCATGTAAACAATGAAGCCTTCCAGTGTTCCCTTCAGTGTAAATGTTCATCTAAAAAATGACATTACTACAAGTTTATGCAACTTTACAAGAGAGCCACAATTTACATTCCTGTCTCACCAGCTCTAACACAGCAGCTTGGCAAACAAAAGCCATTCCATGACAGGCATAAACCAGCCAAGCCCATGACAGAGCCTCTCCTTTAGCCACATTCTTCATTCCTCATGCATTTCAGGGACCAGTGTTGTTACATTCCCTGCATAATGTGTCTTCCTGTGCATGGGAATCTTCTCATATATTTGCATAAGCAGAATAAAAGGAGTGGGAGATGGCAGGGAAAGGCTGGGGCTGAGCTGTGCAGTGCTTAGACCTGGGGGTGCTAGGCTGAGTGAACAAGGAGCTTGCCTCTCCCTGGGGCTGAAGGATGCTCTGGCTGCCTTTGGATTCAGGGCTTGTGAGCATCACTGGCAGCTGCAGGAACTTGACAGAAGGGCACACCTCTCCTTCTCTTTGATATTCTTGAAAACAGAGGGCAAACAGGAGGATGAATGGCACCAGCCTTTGATATGCTCAGAGCTGCTAAGGTATGGGGAGAGAACATCTGGCTAAGCTTTGAGGAAGGGCAAGCTCTCATCTCAGTGTGGCAGCACACACCTAGGCCACAGGGAGCAGTGCAGAAGTGATGCAGTTGGTAAGTTCTTACTCTGNTCTTTTTATCAGCGCACTTGGAAAAGGCGCGGATGAGGAGCATGGATGGAGCCCTCCCTGGAGCTTCATTTGTGAAGCCTAGCCATACATATACTCTTAACAGGGCACTTGTGGTTAGGACATGCAGATTCCTCTGGAAAAAGCATGCACATGAGCTGTGTGCCTGGAAAAGTGCATCACTACCTGGCTGCCCTACCTGCTGACCCAGGTAAGCTCCTAGCTGGATCAACTGAGTGGTCGCACACTTCAGAGCTGCCTACTCAAGCTCAGAATTTCCCTTTCTGAATCCAGCATGAAATATTTCAGCCCTGCTCCCAATGAATCCCAGATGCAGCACAGGCATGTATTTGTAGTAACTGAACCTTTCCATAAAGATCTGCATCCTGCTGGACTAGGAGGGAGTTTTCTACAGAGTCCCCTGGAAGACCTGGCTTGGTGGGGGGAATCTTTTCACTTGTGCAAGGAGCAGTGAAGGGTTTTACTGAGCAGGATTGCCAAGGCTGCTCCCCAGCATGCTGCACAGCAATGACTCTGCACCTCCAGCTCAGATCTCTTCAGACCAGCAGACTATGGTCCAGTGGCTAGGAGCATATTTAAAGGCTAACAAGCCAAGGAGAAGCCTTCACTCTTTTATTTGTGAGCAGATTATTAATTCTGCTTTTAAACCAGGCAGATGCTTATTTCAGCAGAGAAGCTGCTACATTAAAAAAAAAAAAAAGAAGTCATCCTGTGAGATGCATGGAATAATTTTGTTCTGGCACCAGTAGCATTGGGAGATGGCATGACTGTACCTTTTATAGGGGTTTTTCTATTTCTGGATCCCTCTAATGTTTCCCTTGGGTTCCAGAAAGTATTTTTTTTTTCCTTTCTTTTTTGCTGATTGCCACCCACCAGACTCTGTAAATGGAACAAGATGAGTCCCACTGGGGCAGCTGGAGCCATCCAGACTGCTTTCCCCTGTTAATCTACTAAGCACAGGTACAGAACCCAAGGACACATCTGCAAAGAAACCCAGGAACCAGCAGCAGGGAGGGAGAAGGGTTTGGCTCAGCCCTTTGTGTCAGGATCTCTTCTCCAGGCAGGGTGAAATCCATTTTGCCTGTGTGGAGTCAGAGGTTCCTCTGTGTGCTGCAGCTCACCTGTGCCCAGGGAAGATGCTGACACAGCACACAGATGGCTTGGTGTAACCTTGGCTTCCCCTATAGAGAGCCCTGAGGATGTGGTACCTGGTTTACTCCTAGAGAATGGGTTGGAATCAGTATTTAGGCTGCCAGGTCTGTGCACCAGGGATGCTGTTCGTTGGTTACCAAGCCTGGAAGCTCTGTCTTGGATCTTCAGGCTCCATTCCACATCTGCAGCACTTCTCAGCCTTCCCCCAGTGACACAGTGACCACCAGGTGTTTACAGGAAGCTGCAATGAGGTTTCCTTCACCAGGAAGTCATTTTTGCTGGTTAAATACATCCCACCAGATGAGAAATACTGAGAGGGAGGGCAGCAGAAGGGTAGGGATGGGAGCTGCAGGTCACAGTGCTATTGCCATCATTGAGCTGCCTGAGCTGGAGGCTCTCTGCAGGCAGCTGCTGCCTCCTCCTCCTTCCTTGCCAGACACCTGACAGCTGTCTGGCTCTCAAACCACTCTGTTTCAACAGAGTGGAGGTCCTTCCCATCATCCCCATACTCTGCAGAGTGGGAAAGCCTCTGGCCTGCTCCAGCACCTGCCCCAAAAGGCAAGCCTTGAGCTGTGAGAGCAGCAGCTGTGAGCAGGGCCAGGCTGGGGTGTAGTGGAGGGATGGGATTCTCTAAACTATCTGCTATGCTTCTAAATCAAAGTCCTGCTGACAACACAGAGCACTAAATGCCTGCCTGGGGCTCTACTCCTACAGTCATGTGACAACATCAGAATTTAAGCTTTAATTAAGAAATGAGTGCAGAGAAGGGAGAGAAGAGACTCTAGCTCGTGTGGCTGCAAAAAGGAAGCTTGGAAACATGACCTGAGTGCAACCAATGTCTGCTTTAATGTGCACACAGCTCCCAGCAGAAGGGGAAGCAGCCAGGAGAAGAAGCCTTTACATCAAATTCCCCATCAGGTCTGGTGTGCTTGGGCTTCTGCTTGCAGTGAAAGAGCTTCCTTAGAGAGAGGAGAGTTTCCAAAAAAGCTGTGCTCTGGCAGAATTACTCAACAAGCTCTCTCTTGCTGTATGTGGCTCTCAGGCAGCCTTGAAGCTAAATTTTATCCTAACATAATCTTTGCTTGTAGATAACCATAGAATCATAGAATGGTGTGGGTTGGAAGGGACCATTCAAGGTCATCTAGAGGTGACAGGAGCCAGCTGAGTGCCCCTGTGCTCCTGAAGGCTGAGTGGTGTCCATGCTGCACAGCATTGTTTAAACAGTGACATGGGAATTCTCTGCTCTGGGATTATGGCAGGAGGTGTTTTGCCTCCTGTTGTTCCTTAGCCCAAATTTAAGAGACTCCTTTGTTTTGCCCATATAGCATGCTACCCTTCAGCATCTGCTGGCCTGAAAAACCCTTGCTGTGCTTTCTCCTACCATTAGTTTCAGCAAGGGCAGGAGGCAACTAGACATTTGAGAGACCAGTTAAGGAGAAGCCTCTGGATGCTCTCCATCTGCCAGGGATACACCTTTGGCAAGGTTCACTGAAGAAGACCTCTATTTGAGGGCTATACTTTCAGCTAGCACACCAGGGTCTGGAGGCTCAAATATGCCTGATAATGAAACAACCTCTCCTAACAGTGAATGAATATCATGAAAAGCCAATGTTCCCTTGTAGCTTAGAGGTGAGACCTGTCTCTGGACTCTAACTGACTTCGTGGTAGCTCTCACAAGCATCCTGACACTGACCTGTTGTTTCTGCAATGGAAGTGCCTGTTTGCAAGCTGCAGACAAAGGTTTCATGGGCTGGCAGTGACTGGCAGGTCTGCTGGAACACAAACTGGGGTTAAGCACTGATTTCAGTGGCTGACCATCACAGTGCCCTCAGGGGATCCAGCTTGAATGAGGATGCCAACACTGACCAGGGAGGAACACTACCTCCCTACAACTACCTGGAGGTGGAAGAATCAGCTTTATATTAGGAGGGCAAAGGTGTTTCCATTGTCCCTGTGTCCCTGCTCAACCTCATTCTGCTTTTCCTTCTGTTTCTTTTGTACTGGTCCTTTTGCTTCCAGCAAAGGAAAATCTGCCTATTGAGTATTCAGCATTAAATATTTCAGTGTTAGCTTCCAGCTCTTGAGCAAAAACCCAGAAAGAACATTCCTTTTAACTCCCCTTCCAAATGTCTGGGGCTCTTCCTGGGGAGGGCAGGCACACAGTCTGGGTAAGGTGAATAATAGAGCTTGGTACAGAGGGAGAACTGCTTGTTACATGGTTGAGAGCAAGCAGGAGAGACAGGAATAAGCAAAGAAGGTTGCTAGCATCATCTTTGCTTAAAACTAAATGAGTAGTCCTTACCAGACTAATATGTTCTCCTTGCATTTTGTCTTCCTTTTTGTTTTCCTCCTCTTACCCCCATTCATGCACAGACTGTAGAAGTTTTTTCTTCTTCTCCTGCCTATAAAAAACCCCTGACTGCTTCTTGGGAGTGTTTGAGAGCTGAGATCTGTGCTCTAGTGTTTCAGCAGGCGAGTGTTGCCGAGTCACACCAGGAACTGTTGCTCAAGATGCTTTCACATCTCTTCAAAGCCCACACTTTGAGAGTCCTCTGATTATGTAAGAGCCTCAACTCCAGTTTTAAAGTAAGTTTACAGGCCTCATAATTGCAGAGGAAAACTTGATAATATGACTCCTACATCCTCAGAAAGCAAAAAAAAAGAAGGGGGGGTGAGGGGGGGAACCTATCACAACCCAAACCCTGAATTTTATCAGATTTAAGAAGTCTCATGAATTTTAAAAGCAATCTCTTAATTCTTTTTTGGAGCCTGACTCATGATTTTCAAACAGTTAGCAGTATGACTGTAGGGATTGTAGAGCTGGTTTGTTATCTTATTAGATAACTTCCATAAAATAGCCAAAGCCATGGAGACTCAGAGACTGAGCACTGCACTTCAGTACACAGCTGGAGAGAATAGTGCCTTCTCTGCTGCAGAGATGCTGAGGATCCCCTCTTAATCCAGCTCTCCAGTCACTACTGCAGCATAAATATTTCCCCAGATTATATTAGTGCTAATCATATGAATGAGAATAGCCATAATATTGATCCTCATAATACTTAGGTTATTAAATTTGAGTTTGAAGGTAGTTTTGTGGGGCAATTCATAACAGTAAATCTCGTCAGCATGCATAAGCAGGGAAAGCATGGCACAGAGCAATAGCATTGCAAACCCAGGGAGAAATCTATTCTAGAGTCTTCCATCCTACCACAGAATTGCACACACCTTGAGCAGACACAGATGAATAAGTTAGCAATGCCAGAACTGAAGTTTAGCTAATTATTTGATAATCTCAGATGAACTTAATTGAGCTGAAAGGGAAGAAATGCCTTTGGATGTTGATACAACTTGTTCCTGTGAGGTATTCTGCATCACCCAAGGGCACTGTGTTCCTGGGTACTCACACCCTGGGTACTCCTGGGTACACACACACAAAGATAAGATGCTGGTGTGGGAAGATGAAGGGGGTTTGCCACTGTTACGTGGTGGGCAATTCCCTGTAGTTGTTGACACAGGCTGTCCACATTCAGTTTAAGATTCATGCACACTGAAGAGGTAGGGAGGTAGCAGAACAAACCATGCTTGGAGCTCTTCACAGAGCATCATACATGGCTCTGTGCACACAAAAGCATTGATATTTTTGAGGTGCACAGAGATACTGGGGTGGCTGAAGCACATTACATGGCCTGTGGGGGACTAAAAGAAGTCTCAAAAGAGTTTCCTGTGAAATGGCTTTATAATAGGGGACAGAGAGAATCTTATCATCTCTTCTAGCATGTGACAAAGGAAGAACTGAGAGTGTGGAAGAGGTTGAATACTACTATATAATAAGCTTAAAGGATAATTCCAACTGTATTGGGACTTCATTTTCTTCTGCAGAAGAGTCATAAAAATAAGTTTGTTGTTTTCACTCCTGGGGACTGAGATATTTGCCTCATGCCTTTTAAAACAGACTGTGCTTTATCTCCCAACTTGAACATATTAACACCATTGGTGACTGTCTCCTGTATGATTGTGGGTGAACATCCAAAGGCAAAGCCTTTATATGCACAGTTGCTGTCTGTTAGCTGGGCTAGAAGTATCTTAGCTCTCTCTCAGAGTCTTACAAGTGTTTGCAGCACTGAGGTGGGATTTTCACCCACAGTGATGCACCAAAATGGGAGATGATCTGGTGAAGTTCTCAAGGGTGGAGGAAGGCAAATGACAAGAGTGCAAAGTCTCTGCATTTTAGGTGTAATAAAATTGTCTAAGTGAGACAGAAAAAATACATTCTCCAAAGTAAACTTGTGTCAAAATGCTTTATTTTGTTAGTGGTATAATGTTTCAGGCTGATGAACTGAATTCAACCTACTTTTGAAGCCTCAGTCTCTCTGGTCACTAGTGACTATGGCAAAAGAGAGAGATCTAAGCAAGGAGCTATTTTGATAAAATTCTGTCTAGTGAAAACATTACAAGCTGTTCCAGATTCTTCCAGCATGGAACAAAGCCAGACTCTGCAGATCTGGAAAGAGCTACAAAAAGGCATAATCTCCTGGACAGCTTCAGCTGCAAGGGAAGTCAGAGCTCTCCCAAATGTGAGTGATTTAAGCTCTGTCTGGAGACACACAACTGAAGCTCTTACCAATTACAGATGAGTTACCATCAGGTGCCACAGGGACAGTGCAAAGGGACTGAGAAGTAAAGGATTAGCCAGTGCACACACAGAAACATTGAGCAACTCACTACTACCTCCTATTGTGCTAGAGGAAATCCTTCTTAGGATGGCATATTTTATTCAACTTTTAAGAGCTCTCAATTTTTCATCTGAGGAAAGGAAGTTGGAGCAGTGTCCAACCTGTAATCAATCAGTTTGCCTTTGCAGAAAAGCTCTGAGCAAGTACTCTTGCTCTTCAGTCCTTTGTGAACTCATAGAAATTACATCTCTGAATGAAATTAGAATGAGGGAAAGGGAGAACTAGAGCCAGGGCAACCCTCAGCTAACTCTTAGGAACCACTGTCCTGAAGTAACTACTCCTACCCATCAAGTATTATCACTGCAAAAATATACTGTTAACTTCAGAAGGTGCAGTAAACTAGAAGAAACAAAGGCAAATCACTGAACACAATTAGTTCTGCTCCAACTCAAATGAGGACAAGGGAGTTAAGTGGGGACCTAACTGCCTATGTGTCAAATTCCTGTAGAGTTTAGTGGGCATTACAAAATCAGGAGCTTTTGAACAGTGTCTATCACAATCTTAAATGAGGTTATCTGTAACATAATCCATGAATTTATTATCCCTGGTGATAAATCATTAGAAATACACAATGATAAAAGGAGAAATAACAGCCACAGCTCATCCAGGGATCTCAAAGCTCTTTGCAGCCATTACTTAGAGCTCCTTGTGATAGAGGAAAAGGCTGGGGTTTGTTTGTTTGGTTTGAATCAATTAATTAATCATTAGTAAAATATTATGCAGTTCATCAAATATATTATTCACTAGCTATTTGTCAAAATAACAACCCAGTCGTATATGAAGGGAACTAAACATTTATGATGTGTGTGTCTCTAGTCATCAGATGATTTATTCAGGCTTTTGTGGAATGAGTTAGTTATTGACCAGCTTAAATCACTGCTCCCTTGGGAGGAGGCAGAGACATAGCAGGTTGTGAGCTCTTGGTGAATTTGGACCATCTTTTTTGGCTGTGTTCAGCCCCTGACACCACAAGCAGAGTCCTGTGTCTGGGTTTCCTTTTGATCCTACCTGCAATTAAAGTAGTTCTAACTCTGTTTATCTATAGCCAATACCAGGTTCATCTCAGGGAGGAAAATTCAGCTTCTTATTCAAGACCAAACCACCATCTGAGTTCTCCATGTTCTTGTAGGAGCAGGGCCTAAATCCAACCCCAAAGTCCTCATTCCTTCTTCAGTATCTCAACAGTTTAATGTCCCTTCACCTCCCAGCTGCAGAAAAGAGGGTTTAGGAAACTCAATTCACTTCTCTAGCTGATGGATCACACAATTTAAGTAATCCTGGGGAAGAACAGAGAAACACTTTACCAGGTCCCTCCTGGCTTTCTCCCCTCTTTCATCCAGCTGGTCTCCTTCCAGAAGTGCCTCAGGAGCAAAGCTACATGATGACACTTACTAACTCCCCTTGGCACTCGTGACCAGCATCCCAGAAGGCTGCAGCTTCTTCCATGCCTTTATTGGTGTCAAACATCACAGCTTCTCCCCGGGCTTTTATTAGGGAAGCTGATGCTAAATCACCCAGCTTCTTCCTACTCGATAAAAAATGTTTATAACCCAGTAAATTCTAACATATCAGCAGCTTGTTACGGAGGGAAAAGGTCAGTGGGAGAGAAAGGAGAGGAAAAAAAGGTGCCCTTCCATTGGAAATTCTGGTTGGGTGTATGTGAAAGGAGTCAGCACCAGGAAAAGTCTCTTTTGATATGATAAAGCCTCATAATAGAAAATGTTGCTGCAATACAGGCCTCGTTTCTTCAGATAAATATTTAATATAGATCACTAAAGATTAATCGAGTACAGAACAGAGTCTCTCCTATGGCTGGTGTAAAGAAAACATCCTCTCCTTAATTTATTATGGGCCCTGAAATGAGAAAAATGCTATGGAGAGGAATGCAAGGTTTGGTTTCCATAGAGAAACAGCACACCAGAATTTATTTAGTGTGTGGGCAGAGGCCTGCCCAGAACCAGCTGCAGCATGGTGTTCGTGTGAGGAAAAATCCCACTGTGGGAACAAGCCTCACAGATCCTTCATGTTTAGCTGATCTGACTCCTGCACATCCCAGGGTTTCCAGGAATGGTGAGACCATGGGAGCTGTGGGCTCCAGAGAGCATGCTCCACCCTGGATGAAGACTGTATCATGGTATGTCTAACAGCCCAAGTACAGGACATTCAGTCCTTCTGGAGTTAGGTGATGCCCTGAGCTCACTGTGAGAAGAGCTTGCAGTTTGATCCTGAAGGCTTCTTGCTTTAGCCACAACTCCCTGTAAGCATCTCCCTGGCAGTTCCTCCAAGGCATTGTGGCTGTTTCACACTGTGCTCCTCACTGGGTTGGGCATCCAAGAATCCAGGGTGCTAGTGTGAGATTTCCATCTCCCACAGTGCTGGGATATGTTTAGTCATCTCCTTTGTGATGGGCAAATGACAGGAGCCCTTTGCTTTCTACTTCATCATCCACAGAAACCAGCTTCCAAAGCATTTTGCAGCAGTAAATAGGACAGTTCCAGAGAATAAATCATAACCAGCAGCAGAGGTAGTATGAGGGAGAAAATGAGAGAGTCACAGGCAGAGGAGGAGAGAAAAAAGACACTATTTCAGTTGAGACTGAAATGGAACAAAACCAATGAGATGGAGAGGTACATGAAGGTGGTTGCAGATGGCCAGCCCCTCTGAGGTGAAGCCTCCTGCACCACCAGCATCTTGGGATCTAGTTGTGAACCAGGAGGAACCACTTGCTCTTAGATCAGCAGTGGGAGTGGGCAGGAGAATCTGGCAGACCTGGAAGATGATGGAAGGACAGAGAGGCTTTAGCATCTGGTATCACAACCCAAGGAACATGGGATTAGGAGGACCCTCCAGGCTCACAGCTTCACATCTCTGTCTCTGTATATTCTGCCGTTTGAAGGTTTACAGTCCTGAGACTCAGGACAGTATGGGTGATCTCTTTGCAGACTGGGTCTCCAAGGCCTTGACTACTCCCAGATCCCAAACAACAACTGAAAACCTAAATAACAATTCTGACTAGTCCTACCACAGGCTGTTGGATTTGATACAGGTAGGACTGAAGGCAAGCTCTAGCCTGGGGCTTTCTAGGGGAAAGCCTAACAGATTTTTAATAGCAGCAGGCACTGTTGCAGTCATCTACTATAAAACTAATCTGTGTTTCGAACATTTATTTGTGGCATGTGGAAGGGAGCTGGTCAGGAGATTTGCAGCAGCTGAACTCCCCTCAGGACAAGCCATGGCTGATCAAGGGGCTCTGATTTTCCTCTCTGCAAGCTCTATGCCTGCACTGCAGTTTACCCCCTGTCACCTTGGCAGGAGCTTGCATCAGCTCTGCCCCTCTGCTCTGCCTCTCATGCTGCCTACTCTCACCCCAGCCAGCCACACGTATAATCTATGGAGCACAAACATCATTTCAGAAGAAGTTTTCTATGCAGCCAGGATAAAATGCCAAACAGAACCAGAAAACAATCAGTGAGTGAAACTCAGCACCACTGATGAGTGCACTGCTGGTAATGGTTCAGTGCCCAGGAAGATTGAGGCTTTAAATACAGCCACAGGCTGCCCTGGGCTAAGTGGGGCAAGGAGAGAAGGGCAGGCAGGGGGATGAGGCTCAGGAAAGTGGCAGTACTCAGTACATTTGTTGGAGCAGGTCCAGAGGAGGCCACAGAAATGATGTGAGGGCTGCAAGCCCTCTGCTGTGAGGACAGGCTGAGAGAGCTGGAGTTGTTCAGCTTGGAGAAGAGAAGGCTCCAGGGAGACCTTATTGTAGCTTTTCAGTACTTAAAGGGATATGAGAAAGATGGAGAGGGACTTTTTAGCAGGGCTTGTTGTGACAGGACAGGGGGTGATGGTTTTAAACTGAAAGAGGAAGATTTAGACTAGATACAAGGAAGAAACTTTTCACACTAAGGGTGGCAACACACTGTCCCATGTTCCCCAGAGAGGTGGGAGATGTCCCATCTCTGGAACCATTCCAGGTCAGGTTGTTTGGGGCTCTGAGCAACCTGCTCTAGTTGCAGATGTCCCTGCTGACTGCAGGGAGCTTGGACTAGATGACCTTGAAATGTCCCTTCCCACCCAAACCATTCTAAGATTCTATGATCTCCTGTTTGGAATAAGTTAAAAGAAGAGCAGAGCAGAGCTGCAGAAAGACACCTTAGCATAGAGTCACTGCTCCTTATGTCTGGAGATCAGCAAACAGCAGCAGCTGAGCTCTGCAAATAACAGTATGAGGAGCAGGGACAAGTAGTTCTGCTGCAGAAACAGCATCGGAGTGAGAAGAACATGAAGTTATTGTGGAGGCCTCTGGGTGATGCTCTTGCACAGAGCTGTGTCATTGATTCCTCCCACGGTTAGAGGATGCATCTCTCCCCCACAGCATCCCTACAACAGCCCCTACTCTGATCAGGTTGATGTTACATCAGGTTCTACACTCCACCACAAGAATATGGTCTGTAAGATCCTAAACCTGTCCTGCTCAGCCTAATCTAACAGCTGAGAGGGGCGGGGAAAAAAGGGGAAAAAAAAAAAGGGAAGGAGGCTGGGAAGTGTGAGGAGGAGAAGCAACTCCACCAAAGAGCAGGAGAAAGAAGAAAACTGAGTACTTTGGCATGTAAGGGAGAGCTAAAGAGCATCCTGCTGGCCTGAGCAGCAGCTCTGCTAGTCTGCCAGTTTACCCTAGTTAGGAGAGGGTAGGGCTGTACTCAGGGAATAACTATCTAGCCCATGGTAAGGAGGTAGACTTTTGCTGTTCCCCTTCTCCCTGCTACTTGCTCAGGCATTGAGAGTTGCAAGCTTTCTAGTCACCAAAAGGGAACGTTGAGCCTAGCTCTCTACCAGGCTGCACAGATATTTTATGTTATTTTATTTTCTCCAGTGTTTGTAAGAGTTGGGGGATTCATCCTAGGTTTTTTTCCCTGTCTTCCTTAAGTACCTCAGGCTTGAGTCATATAATTGTATAACTCTCAACTTCCATTTAAAAAATAAGAATAGGCTGTCTTTCAGGACTGGAAAGAAAACATGAGTCTTTAAATCTTAAAACCCAGAAGGCAAATAAAAAACATTGCAGATATTGTTGTTTTGTTCAGTAGATAAATATATACATATGCATGTGCTTCAGAATTCTGGGGTCCAGTTCACTGTGCCTGAGCAGAGGCTCAGATGTGCAGTAGTGCATAATCCTTATTCAGTAGGGCTTTAGCTGCCATAGGAACTGATGCTTTTACTTTGTCTGCTCCTCACCCCCTGAAACAGCCATGAGGGGAGGTCTTCTCCTGAGCTTTCCTGCAGCATCTGATCCCCTCAGACTAAGTTTTTGCCTCAGTGAGATCTTGACTTTAGCTTAACACAAACAAAAAAGCCTGCCATGAAAGAAAGCAGCACAGACAAGAGAGGAAGAGCCAACCCCATCGAAGCTCCCACCCAGGCTCAGCCAAGCATTCCTGAGCCACAATAGAAGTGCAAAGCAAATACCTGCCAAGCTAAAATGAAAATCTGAGATATAAGAGCATTTACTAAATAATAACCCACTTCATCCTCTATTTCACTCCCTACTAAACTTAAAAAAAAAGCCCTGCTGGGTTCTGGAATTGCCTTTGCACGTGGGGCTGGACACTGCCTGCGCTGAAGCTGAGGAGGTTTCCACTCCAAGTTCTCCAAGAGGTGGATTTCACATCTAGATCTTGGCATGTGAGTGGTTTTGCTTGGTAGGTGGATGAGGTGTTTGGTGTAGCCAGGTGCCTCTGTGGCTCTGAGTGTCTTATGGGGCACTTGGCAGCTCCTGCCCTTCCACTGAACTCCCTCCACCATGCTGCAGATTTGATGCCCACAGCATGGTTATAATGACTTCTCTCAGCTATTTTAGGTGTGTTTGAGGCCAAGCAGCACTCTAGTGGTCCTTTTCATATTAAAACAGTCTCCTAGCTAGGGTAGATTCATAAAATTGCAGGAATTCAGACAGGCACAAGCTGAAGAGGTAGAGACTAGCATTGCTGGAGGCCTTCAGCTTTCTCCTAGAGCGTGCAGAATGTTCTTCTTTGCTGATTGGAAAACAACAGAGTTGGCAATCAACAGAACCTCCCTGAAGGAAGTGGTTTGCATTTCATGAGATTGATTTCACAGCCTTTGGGGTCCTATTACCTTGTAGAAGACAAATGCCAGGGGTGGGCATTTGATCCCTCTCACTTCTGCTCTAGAGCAGGTCAGACACCCTCCCTGTGGCATAACTCCAGCTCACTCCACTTCATGTTTTCCCACTGCTTGCACGTGACTCTTGTGTCCTCCCCAAAGGGCTGGGATTTGGGAATCTATGCCCAGTGATGCTTTTCAATAGACATACACTTCTGCCCCTGCTCCTGTTCCTTGTGGCTGTGGTGGGGTTGTGTTTGCAGGTTGCCCTCATCACTCTTGGTGAGTGGGATGTGGGAAGCTGTGCACCCTGCCAGGCTGAGCCCTGGGCAGGCAGCAAGGACCTGGGCAGAAGTGTTCCTTGGCACAGGCAATATGGGCAGTAGGTTCAGCTGGGACTCCATCATCTACCTTAGTCCTTGCTGTGAAATACTTTGACTTGTCTCTAGATCTGGGTTAATGTTGTTCATGGCTGTACTGGATGCTGGATGTATCCCTTGGAATAGTTGTTCATCTCCTGCTGCTTTAGTTTCTCTGTCCACAGTGACATTTTTGCCTAAAAGTGCTTTGAGATCCATATATCAAAGTCACAAATAACAGCAAAAGCAAAGGTGACTCATGATTGGGAGATTGCTAAGTATGTGCCTGAATAACCAAGTGCTTCAAAGCTTCATAAGCAGACCCCAGACAACAAAACCATTTGCATTCCCTAGTCCCTGTTGCCTGGGATAGGACAGGGCAAAAGTAAAGCTTTTCCTTTATGAGATGTAGCAGAGAAGCATGGTTGTCTGTTTATTGCAGGCCACTTTGCAGCATGCAAAAAGATTGCCTTTCCTCAAGAGTTGGTGAATTTTTATTTTATTGCAGTCTTTTTATTTCCTCCATCAAAACATGTCTGAGGCTGAAATGGCATGACTAGGAATGAAAATTAAATACATCAAAACTGATTTTTTTTTTTCTTGTTGAAATGAGCTTTTGGAGCAACCAGGGAATGTTCAAGGCTTTCTCACAGCTTGTGTTCAGGTTTTCTGCTCAAGAGGGATGCAGTCTGAGGAAATGGGTCACCTTTTTCCTAGAGAAAATTTCTTCAATTTGACTGTAATTCTGAAATGTCATAGGCTTTGTGGAACAGGGTGGTTTTAGTTTTTTAATCTTGAACAAAGCACAAATGACTCTGATTATGGATGGCTTGAATTTTGCTGCAGCTGTACTCTGCAGCCTACATTTTTTACCCCTTCACCTCTTCCCTTATGCCTTTTACTAGCAATTTCAGGCCATCTGACTGCTATACTGAGAGGGGACAGTCTCTGCATATAGCCACTGGGCATATCCCTTCTTGCTCTACCTCACTGTTAAAACAGCAACCCTTGGTGAGTGGCCTGAAGATAACAGCACAGCCTGGAACCCAGAGGGATGTTGAGCCACAACTCTTAGGCTGAAGGCACAAAAATGGGTGTCCTGAGGAACCAGGAGGAGGAAATAGTTTTCTCCTAAAACAGCTTGGAGAAAATAATGTCCTGTCACTGTAGGAGTAAAGTGGAGGGGAGTGTGGTTTTAGTTCATGATGTCAAAAGAGTTTTTGCTCCCTTGCACTCTCACACTTCTGCCATGTACTCACAGCTGCTTTCTGCAAGATCCCTTTGCAACAGCATGGGTGATGAAGGATGCTAGGCCCTCACCACATCTCCTGGGTTATTCTGAGGCTGGTGACCAGGAAACAGCACAGGAAAGACATGGACTTGTTGGAGTGGGACCATAAAGGGTCACAAAAGTGATCCAAGGGCTGGAAC
>VWZO01018874.1:113352-173563 GCA_013396975.1 Bucco capensis | reverse complement strand
AGGCACAGTCTGAAAATCCCTTGTGGTCTCCTGTGGCCCCTGGTGCCATAACTGTGCCCACAGCAGAGGGAGCATTAAACTCATTGCCCACGGGAAAGTGTGGGGAGTGATACCCATGTTCCTAGAATCCTTGGATGGGTAGGATGAGCTCATTAGCCTTCTGGCAGTCATCCTAGGAGAGGGACAACTCTGATTCCAAACCTGGGCAGATGGAGCTCGTTTAGCCCTGGAAGGCCTTCCAGCTAAGAGGTTAAACCTCTGTCCTAAGGACTTGGCTGCCAGCGTCCAAGCTTGCTAGGCCCTGGCAGATGAACCTTAGGAGTAAAGGGTGGGTCCAGCTCTGCACATGCTGTGTCTCACCTTAAAAAAGTCCATAGCTCAGTCTCGAGGGTGCTATCTGCTATCCTCTTTTTATCAGCACGCTTGGAAAAGGCGCTGAGGAGGAGCATGGATGGAGCCCTCCCTGGAGCTTCATTCGTGAAGCCTAGCCACGACTATCCATGAATCCAAGGCCTTGATAGGTCCTCCAGAGATCCCCAGATTCAGTGGTGACCAAAAAAGCATGCTTACCTAGCCCAGTGCCATGGATTCAGTTCTGGCCAAAAGCAGCTGCTTCTGCAGAAAATGCAACTGAGTCTAGAATTGAGCTCTTGGAGATGTTCCTTCACAGGCTTCAGCAATTACAGGTTGGATCATTCCATTACACTGTTCCCTGCAAATATCTGTTCCTTTTTATCATCTGAATAATTCTAAATGCTTCCACCAGTCCCATCCAGTAATGTAAAGTCTATTTTCCAACATTTTCCAATAATCTCGGCTTCAGGTGCATCTTACAGCACAAAGCTCTATAGGTTGTGTGGAAGATTGCTGGTATTTAGAGGGTTAGTTTCAATGTAAAATATTCTAGAACTGGGGAAACCAAGTTTAAAATGTATTTATGGACATTAATCAGAAAGTTTAACAATACCATACCAACCAACAGCACACAAAGTAAGAATACAACCAAATACTATGAAAACCTTAAGGAAAAAGAAAAGAGTCTGAAAAATATCACTAAGTAAATGCAAATATTGCATAAATTAGAGGGAATTGCAACTGGCTCATGGATATTCTATGAGCAGAAGATAAACATCGAAGTTAGTTGCATAAATTATTCATCATAACATATTTGTTCAGCTTTTCTCATCAGCTATGAAAGCCATACACACACAAAAAAAAAGCATTTGGAGAGTATAACAGAGCTGGGCTTTCACCTCAAGACATGCCCTAGGAGTAGGAAGCCCTGGGGAGAGATGGCATGTGTAAGCACTGAGTGGAAAAACTCTCCTTCACTATGATATTTTACATGTGGATTCTGCTAAGGGCTTGTCTAGTGCATGAATGGAGACTGGAATTGTCCCTTGGCAGCTGAGGATCTGGCAATGATTTCTTGTAAACTCCTCCTTTTTGCCTCCTGCCAGTGGTGTCAGGAGATGATGTGAAAAATAAACCCATGTTCCTTTTGAACACAATTTCCCAAATTTTCACTCTTTGTTTCTACTTTCTCCCATCTTGTTTTGTTTCCCATTGCTTCCAGCCCATGGTCCTAACTACAGCTGTGCCCTCTCATCTCCACACACCAACTGGAGACACTCCTAGGGTTTGAGTGCTGATAGAGCAATGGAGCCCTGCTTCATCACTTGCATGTCCCAACTCTCTGCTCTTGGCTTTGGAGCAGATAACTTGACAGTAAAAGCCAAGTCTCTGTGCTTTGCTGGTGAACTTGAAGCATTCCCCCAGCCCTTTCTGGGGATCNCCTCTCTGGCTCTGCTGGCCACGCTCCTCTTAATGCATCCTAGGATGCCATTGGCCTCTTGGCCACAAGGACACATTGCCGGCTCATGGGCATCTTCCCATCCACCAGAACTCCCAGATCTTTTTCCCCAGGGCTGTTTTCCAACAGATAATACTTGCAGGAAGCAGGAATCTAAGAGGAAGAGTGGGCTTGGTTTTTACAGTGGGTAATAACTGTCTCTTTGGAGAGGAAGCACAGATGGCATTTTTCCTCTGCTTGCTAGTTAGGATCTTTAGGACAGCAACATGTCAATCTCTGTCTAGTATAAAACCTTCTCTGTCTTTTAGCATCCAGATCTGCATCTTCCCATGCAGTGCTACTGCTGAAGGGTCCATTCCTCCTTCATGCAAAGGGGATTTCCTTGTATAGCCAGATGTGGGATTGCAAATCTAAACAGGAATGATTAGAGCAACCTCTCTCTATAGTGCCAGTGAGAAGTTATTTGTCTTTAACTTCAAGGTTTTAATTATCATTAAAATCAGCTTTCATCCTCCAACATATCCTTTTAATAGATACTAAATACTGGACTTTTACACTGTTCTTGGACAGCAAAGAAAAAATCCTCTATTCTGCTCCATAGAGTGAATACATGGACATTAGCCACTCATGACCTGCAGAGAGCTTTGGACCCAATGGTCTATGTTTTCTCCACTCCTGGTGTTAAGATGCTGCTCTATGGAGGGGTTTGTGTTGGGTTTGGGTTTTTTCAACCTTTTCACAGAGGTTTTTCTAGGAAGGATTGCTGTTTCTGTGGATTTTGAGGTTTGGCACTAACATCTCTCAGGATGTGGTAAGAAAGGTGTTTTGTTTTGGTGTTTTTACTTGGCTTGTGAAAGCCTAGGAGCTACAGAGGGGACATTAGCTTGAAAGTAAAGAGATATTTTGTAGTAAAAACCTGGCACTTTGCTACTTTCATGAATGCAACTGCTGTTAGGCAGCCTAGGATGTTGTGATGGGATGCAATCAAAAGAAATACATGCATAATTGCATTAAGTAAAATAATCTAACACAGAGAAAGTAGAATGAGTGTAGAATCAACCTGGGGGAAAAAAAAAGATGTGGTTTGTGATCTTGGCTTTGTAGCTGACTTACAGGATCTCCTAAATCTGCTTGCATGTCAGTTTGTCTCCTAGCAAAGCAGGACTGCCAGTGCTGGTTGACACACATTGATAGGAAGTGCCATGTCAGTGCTAGGAATTGTCATTCCTATTATTTAAACGAAACTTTTGTCTTAAACCCAAGTTAAAGGAGTAAGTGGATGAGAAGTGACAGAGAAGCTTGTGGCTTGGCTATCTGGGTGATAGCTTAAGAGAATGTGGGTGCATTTTAGGGGAGTAGTGAGAAATAACATCTTTTCCTTTCAAGAAGGCCTTGCTCAATATTTTTTAAAGGATATCAAAGGGTTTCTCATTTTTTAGGTGCTCAGCTGATGTGTTTCAGAGGCCTGGTTTTCAGATCACACGTGTGCAAGGATTTCTCTAGGCATTTTCTGCCATCATTGCAAAATGTGTACTTGAAATAAAGAGCTGCTTTGGCAAACATTAATGTCATTTTTCCCAGTTGCTATCAGTTTAAAAGAAGGGATTTGAAAATCACTTTATAGAGGTTGGTTTGTTTGTTTGTTTTAAATAAAGAGGAAAAAAAAGGAAAGGAAAATAAACCCTCTATTTTTATCCTGGTCTCTGCTTGTATCTTGAATCCTTCATTTTAGATGATTTATCAAACATTCAGAAATGATCTTCTGCTGTACTCTTGGTGCTGAAAGATTAAGATATTTTGGAGAAAGTGTGTTTCCTTCAGCCTTGCTTTGCAAAAGGATGCCAGGAAGAGTTGTGGTCACGGAGTATAGCAATGATCAGAATGATCTAGATCTAGAGTTTATCTAACTGACCAACTCTTTTGCGGATAGAACCCAAAATTTCCTGCTTTAGCAAGGTATGTAAGACCCTAAAGTGTGTGAGAGTGAAAGGACCAGCCTGCTTTCTTTATAGGGAAATGCAGCCCTCTGCCAGGCATCTCTGGAGACTCTGAGGCTCCTCCTCATCAGCCCAGACCCTGATCCTCAAAGTATATTGTTATTGTGCAATAATGTCTTGCTTTTCTCTTCTCCTCCCTCTTCCCCTCTGTCTATCCTCGTGGCCTCGCATGTGTATCCATGTGGAGGTGTCCAACAGAATATTCCCCTTCTCCATCCTCCTTTCCTGCCCTTTGCTGGCTCTGCCTGCCCCTCCAGACTGGCAGCCTCACCCCTGTTGTGTTTGTGTTGTCACTTAGGGAGTTTGCCCGTTGGAAGGTGAGGAACACAGCCATCGAGAGGAGGGACCTGCTCCACAATCCACTGCCCCTGATGCCTGAGTTCCAGAGGAGCATCCGCCTCCTGGGCAGGAGACCTACCACCCAGCAGTTCATTGATACCATCATCAAAAAGTACGGCACCCACATCCTCATCTCTGCCACCCTGGGAGGTAGGTGGCAAGCTAGGCTCTCTTCTTCCCTGCCTGATGCTGGGGGAGAGGTGGTGGTGGTGAAGGCACCGGGCAGCACCTGCAAGCCTTGCCCGTGCTGTGTGGGTCTGGCTGGGAGCAGAGAGCCAGGCTTGCAGGGCTCCCAGGCAAAGCCCAGCTCATCCTCAGAAGCTGTGAAAATGCCCAGAGGACAAACAGCCTTTGCAAATGAATTCCCAGCACAACCTATGTGAGTTTGGCACCTGTGATAGGTCTGCACCTGAGCTCCTCTGGCAAAGGGATGTGTACAGGTGTGTGTCAAGATAAATATGCCTCATTTAGTCCAGGAACCTGCCTGTCATGCCTATGCCTCTGTCCTTAATTCGGCAATAGTGTTGATCCCTCTGTTTTTCAGAATGAGACCAAAAGCAGGGGTTAAAGCATCCTTTCCTACTGCAACTGGAGGAATTTCAAACAGCTCCAGGGAAAGGGAGTTCAAGGAGTTGGGCAGGAGTGTGTGCAGCAGGGGGAGGACAGCTAGAAAAGGCTGTGCTGAATGCAGCCCTGACAGCAGCAGCATGAAGTAGACTTAAGAAAAGAATAGTTAAGTAAAATACAAAATGTATATGCAAGGCCCTTAGAGAGCTTTCCATCTGCAAGCAGAAGGTGTTGGTGATGACAAAAGACAGTACTGCAGGGTCATTATTAACCCATGGGCTTGCACTGCTAATGGTGCTGGGTGAATGTTTCAAGTACTGAGTACTCCTAACAGGGGAGCTGAAAATCAGCAGCTCCTCTTGATATTCACTGCTGTGGATTTTTTCTCTCTTACATGATTTTTACCATTCCTTACTCCTTTAGGGTGTGCATTTAAATGCCTTTCTTTTGAGAACTACTCTCCATAAGAGGGATTCTGCAGTGGTAAAAGGTCTTAATTGTAGTACAGGTTGTTGCTCTTCTTTCTTTTATTGTACCTAACCTCCAGCCTTGCCACACTGCCAAGTTTGTAGTGAACTTTGAGGAATTTCTGGCCATCTGTCTGTTCCCAAAACATCCTGTGGCTGCTGGGATGAGATGGAGATGAGATTAGATGTGTACATGTGATTCATGCACAAATGAGGTGGTAGGTAAATTGGCACAGTTCCACTGAAGTCAAGTGGCCTCTTGTGTGGCCAATGTCCTTCAAAGATCCTCAGGCTGCTCTTCCAGCCCAGGCACTCAGTCTGCTCCATCAGCAAGGAATGGCAGAGAAAGCAGGTTTCCCTGCATTGAAGAGCACAAGTGACTGCCTGCATCAGGCCTTCACGAAGCCTGCATAAGAATAATCTCCTCTTTTAGTGAGGAAATCACTTTCCAGGCTCATGTTTTAAAGCCTCAACCAGCCGAGTAAGAATCTGGTACAGTGCTGAGAGTTGTTCTTGTGGGTTTACTTCTCTTTCTGTTGACATGCCTTTTTCTTCTTGCCACTCGCATCCCTGGAAATTCAAACTAAGAAAAGACCTTTGATGGTAAAATATATTTTTAATTTTGCCTGGGTGAGGTTGTGAATTATTCACAGGGGCTTGTTTCTTCTCCTGATTTTACAACACAACATTTTTAAATATGCAGAGGCTTGTAATGAGAAGTGGTGTTGGAGAGGAGTGCTAAATGCTCCATCAGCCCAGAGCATGGTGAGCAATGGTAGGGGTGAAAAGAAGGATTTATCTTGGCAATGGCAATCACACAGAAAATGCACAAGCAGCTGGGCATGCATTATGCAAGGAGGACACACTTTAATCACAGTCTGGGGGCTAAATAAGACCACTGGGATATAAAACCAGACACCTCCTGGCACTGCTGTTCTCTACACAACCTCATGTCTCCTCAGAAAAGTTACCAGCATTCTTCTTTGGACTACAATTGTTTGTAACTTAGCTTGATGTCTTATTAGGTTGCAAACAAATGACAAACACACAGGAGATTGTTTTGCTTTTCAATGCCAGCTGTTGCATGGATGCTGGGTGATGGCTCAGGCCAGCTCACCTGCACATAGCATCTCTTTTCACACCTGGCCACATGAGGATCAGCTCTGATACCTTTCAACCTACACAGCAGCCAAGTCCCCTTGGAGCCTAATAAAAACCCAGCTCTGTTCCAGTTTAGTTCTGACAGAGGGATTGGTGAAGGGTCATTTTGAGGGCATCCATGCTCCAGGATGGAGCACACAGAGCTGAGAGCCAATTTGTAGGAAAAGCCCTGAAGGAAAGACAGCTCCAAACACAGCATCTGCTTAATAAATGAGAAATTAAGACTTAATAATGCAGCAAAAGTCTATTAACCTCTCCTGATCTAAGGGCTGCTTTCTCACGTGTGCTCTCCATGAGGATGCTGTGCTTTTCCAGCTCTGCACATGTGCACAAAAAACAGCTCTCCAGCAACATCATTTCTGCTCAGCACCCTTTACTCCTAGGGGCAGTATTTGGCCCTCAGGAGAGGATTTGCTTTCCTGTTTTCTCCTTCTTTCTCCCAGTGGAGGGACCCAAACACCTCAGGGAGAATAAAAGCTTTTGTGGGGAAATCACTGATCTCCACTGTCCTTGAGCACAAGTTTCTCCTGTCTGATGTCTTTTGTGAGAAGTAACAATGATAATACTGTTACTACCACAACTTTGATCATGGGCAAAGAATAGAATGTTATTTTTAACAAATTATTAAAGAAAGAAATTTTTACATGCCAAACTTTTCCACTTGGCTCTTGTGAAGCCAATTAAAAGATTTCAGCTGATCAATTCTTCTGATGAAAAGTCTCTTCCCACCAAAGTTTTCCATTTTTCATCTGAAGCCAAAGGCTCAAGATGTCAATGACTTGAAAACCTGAAATTCAATAACAATATTTTGATTTTCAGCCAGAATACTTTTGGTTTGTTTTCAGGATCTTGGCTTCCAGATAAAAGCTAGAAGATTTCCAGGCAAAGCAAGGGGGAAGCTTCCTGGAATTTTTTTGCATGTATGCAATAAAAGAAATTATTTGGACAAACTGAGCAATTTCAGCTACTAGAAATTTGTAAGAAAAGTGCTTATTCTCTGAATAATAATAATAATAATAATAATAATACAAAAATGCTGAAAAGCAAAATATTTCTTGGCCTAACAATTGGTGGTGCAATTTTTTGGTCCATGCTGTCTTTGCCAGAGGCAATGTGTTCATCAGTGGCTCATCTATCAAATCAGAGCAAGTACCACTCTTCTCATTAAGAGAGCTATGTAGAAATGGCTCATTCCTACCCTAGGTATCTCTTCTCTTCATTTATTAAAAACACAACTTGAGATGCTAAGAATGCAGGATGAGATTCTACCTTTTTACTCCTCCTGTAATGCCAGCCTTATGTTAAGGATGAACTGGATTTTAGTCTGGCTCACACAGCACAAATTGAACTTTTAGGTAAATATTACTTCTCAGCTTGCTGTCCTTTTCCTATGTCTTTTGTGGGATTCAGGTTTCTGCTAATGTTTAGGGGGTTTGGTGCTATCAGATCTTAACTGCTTCACTTCTAGATTCTCTGGGATTACTGTCTCAGCATTACCTCTTGTCTCTTATTTTCCACAATATTTTTTCACTTTCACATTCACTGAATGAGACTCTAGGAGAGGGGAAAAGAAGCAGAAAGGGTAGTTGGTTTGACTTATTTTTCTCATTGCTCCTTCCTCTGATGGTTCTTCTTCACTCACTCCCCTGCCCTTACCCTTTTTGCATGGTCTCTAGAGGCTAAAGAGGTACAACTAGCATTTGTTTGTCCTCTGTACCCACTTATGTCCTGTTTGCAACTTAAATCATCATTTGTTCTCTTTAGAAATCAGATCAGAGAGAACTGCATGGAACAGACATCCTTTCTGGTCAGGCATGCACTGCTCCAGAAGCTCAGCCCACTTGAGTTCCTCCTGTGGGGCAAATGGTCTGAATATTTACCAACAGCTGTAGTAAATCTATGATGGCTAATAAACCTCCAAAATGTTATCTCCTCAACTCAGTGGAGCTGCCCTCTGAGTGTGATGGAACTGGTCTTTCTGGCTGAGTAGAGCAGAAGGATCATATATACCACATTGGAGTTGTGGTGCTGGTGAAGAGGAGTGGTGGCTTCATTTCAGGTGTTGAACTGTTCTTTCTTTAGGGGCAAGGGGTGACATCATGTGTTGCTGTTAAGGTGTCCCTATCTGGCAGCCTCCTGGGCCTTACTGCAAACTCCCTTTCTCCCTGCTGCAGGAGAGGAGGCCTTGACCATGTACATGGACAAAAGTCGCCTCGACAGGAAAGCAGGGAATGCTACCCAGAGCGTTGAGGCATTACACCAGCTTGCTTCCTCCTACTTTGTGGACCGGGATGGCACCATGAGGAGACTCCATGAGATCCAGATCTCGACCGGAGCAATCAAGGTACTAGAGCTTGTGTTGGTTGTGTGTCTGTACCAGTACTGTAGGCATTTGGGGTAAGACTCTTGCCAGTCCAATCTGATGTCGTTTTTGATCACAAGTTGTTCTGTTCCCATGGTGATTTCCCAGGATCAAGTGTTCCCCTATAGACCTTACTGAAGAATTGATTTCCCCAGGGCCAGTAATATCTGGAAAGGGGTGGGCATTCATTGTGATGGCTGTGTAGGATAGGAGACTGCCATTATGTGTGGCTGTGAGCACTGGAAGGGAGAGAAGGAAGAGATAACCCAGATCAGTGACTGAGGTTGGAAGGGAAAGATATGTCTGTGCAATGGACAACCCTGTGCAACCCAGAAGTATTTTCTTCTTGTGGATGTAAGACTGCTAAACGTCTCTCAGATGAATTTGCTGCAAGAGAAGGTGAAAAACTCACTGTGGCATTACTGAGGCATCTGGAATGGAATGGAGTGAGAGAGGCAGCTTGAGGGTTGCAGCAGGAAGGAAGGGGAGCTGCTCAGAGCATACAAACTAGGGGAAATGGCTCTGCAGACAAAGGCTGCCTTCTCTGAAAGCAATCCTCCTGTACTGAGGAGGGATTTTATTGTTGCACAGTTCACTCCAGGGAAGGCAACGTGGATGGAGTCATCATTGTTAGCCATTTCTGAAAGGTTTCAGCTCCTGTTATTGTTCTGTGGTGTCTCATGACTGAGCTTGCTCCCTTCTGGATGGGAAATCGAATAGAGATATTGAAACAGTGACAGCAGATAATCACCCTGTGTGAATTGAGGAAGGGCTGCTCTCCTCCATGGCTGGAAACCAACAGCAACCACCACAGCAACAGCACTGCAGGTCATCTGTGCCTCCATCTATCCTCAGCACAAGGATGGTGTGCACATCTGTTGTGGGAGCACTAGGCACCATTGTGGGCTGGCAATCCATCTCTGTATCTTGTCTTCCAATAAGAGAAGCCAGGGAATAATCCCTCTACTGCCTTCTGATGTTCTCCAGTAGAGATCCTCTATGAGAAACATCAATCTGCAGGACCTCATTGCCAAGCCCAGAATAACACACAGTAACATAAAGAAAGCAGACTCGATTCAGTCTAGGTTTTGGGTTTGGTTTTTTTGGTTTTTGTCTTGTTTTTCAGCTTGTGAATGTGCCAAACATTAGCTGTGTCTGTTCAGTGTGGGGCATTTTTTTTTTCCCAGCTAGGAAAGATTCATTTTGGATTGCAACAGTGGTGACAAGGGGTGATTATATTACAAGGTCTGAACCTGCCTGGGGAAGAGGTGATGCTGCAGTCAATGGGAACTCTCTCTCTCTCTCTCTCTTTCTCTCTCTCTCTTCTACATCCTCCACAGGTAACAGAAACTCGGACTGGCCCCTTGGGCTGTAACAGCTATGACAATCTGGACTCTGTGAGTTCTGTCCTTCTGCAAAGCACTGAGAGCAAACTCCACCTGCAAGGTAGGGCACAGGAATGAGGGAGATGGTAACAGAGGGCATGGAGGGGGAGTGGAGATGAAATGAGAGAGGCATGGCCTTCTTTTTCTAGCCTTTTCCCCTTCTCAGTTGGCTGTGCTCACCTTCTTGGCTGTAAGGTCCCTCCCTGAAGCAGGACTGGTGGCTCCATCTGATGCTCAGCAGAGCACAGCCAGGGCTTGAGAGGGACTTAAGCCCAAGGAACTGGGACATGTCTGGGTGCTCCTGCCATTGAACTTGGATGGACTTCTGTGTGTTATGACATAAACTGATAGAAATAAATGTGACCTTTTCCATGGATGTTGAAGAGGCATTCTGTCCACGTCTCTCTTTGTCCCTCCCAAACAGCTGATTTGCCTAAGAGGTTTGCAGATCAGCTTTTGGGACTCTCTAATGACCATAATCTTTGGGAAGAGTCACAGAGGTTTTATTTGGATGCTAGAAGCCATGGCTTCAGGCCCAGTTGGGGAGCTAGTCCAGAAGTCAACAGATAGAGGTCATGACTGAATTAATGACTTAATACATGCTGGTTAGCAAGAAGTCAACTTCAGTAGAAGGAGGAAATTCACTGGGCATGTAATTTACTGAGGTTATTCCCAAGTTTTTTGACAAAATAAGGAAATGTGGGATTTAATTGCTCATTTACCCAGATGGTTTTATTTCTGGAATCCTTGTACTTGCACAAATTTTAATTTTTCAGATGAATGGGCTACATCTTCTGCTTTGAGTATTATTTGGCAAGTGCTGTTCTAATCTTGGTTTTACAGAAAGTGGGTTTCATTTACTGATCCCTGTTGTGGGTATACTATTATTGTTGTTATTATTTGCCTTTAAAAATAATAGGCAGGTTGTTTCCACTATTCTGGTGATTATCTAAATCACTGAGTTCTGCTTCTTACCTAATTAGCAATAAGCAATTTGAGGCTTTTTATATACTGTGGTGATGGCTGCTGGTTATGAAAACCCAAGGATGACACATCAGATAACTAGGTAAAGAGCTAAATAAGCAGACAAACTGCTAAGTAGGTAAATCAATAGATCTCTATTGGCTATCTGATACTACAAGGGAAGAGACAAAGCAAGATGCCTGGCAGGAGGGAGTGGAAGAAGAGGGAAAATTTAGGAGAGAGAGGACATGTAAGGTCGATGAGGCTGTGATTTCTGATGGGAGCAGACAGGACCTCAAGGGTCAACCACACCGTTGTTTCATGGAGCTTCATGGCATAGCCCAGAGCAGAGAAAGGCTAGACCCACGTCAAGGGAGAGAGCAAGGGAAGGGAGGAAGGTGAGAGCTCTTCCTAAGAGAACACAGTGACCTTTAAAAATACACCTGAGTGTTTTCCACCTAACCTGGAGTGCAGTTCTTGGGATAATTACCCAGGATCCTTCCTGTGAGAGGCCTCATTAGGAATTAGTCACAGTGCTGCAGGTAATGGATCATGACCGAGTCTCCTCTGATCTGATTAGCAGCTGAGCATGAGCTGCTGACAGAAATCCATGATACTACCTTCTTGTCACTCTGGCTCTGAGGACAGCTCAATAAAAGAGCAGCATCTCCATGACAGAGAGAATTCATCTTTCTGAACTTGCTTGCTCCTGCCCAGCTCTGAGTGTTGTAGTTTGAAAGAGCTGCCTGCAGGAGATGGCCTGGCCAAACCCAAGGCTGAGCTACCTTCAGGCCTGTCTGTAGGGTTTGGGAAGGTCAGCTAGCTTCATGCTTCATGCACAGGGCAGGGTGTTTGGCTCTGAACCTCTGGTTACATGGACAGAAAAATGTCACTGTTTTAGAAACCAGTATCCAAGTGAACCCAGCATGGATCATAGAATCCTTGAATGGTTTGGGTTGGAAGGGACCTCTGGAGCTCATCTAGTCCAACCCCCCTAATCCCAAATCCCCAACTAGATCAGCTTGCCCAGAGCCCTGGCAAGCCTCACCTGGAATGCCTCCAGGGATGGGAACTCAACCACCTCCCTGGGCAACCTGGTCCAGTGTTCCACCACCCTCATGGGGAGGAACTTCTTTCTAATGTCCAGTTTAAATCTACTCTTCTCCAATTTAAAACCATTGCCCCTTGTCCTTTCACTGCAGGCCTTTGCAAACAGGCCCTCTGCAGCCTTCTTGCAAGTTCCCTTTAGGTACTGGAAGGTCACTAGTAGTTCCCCTGAAGCCTTCTCTTCTCCATGCTGAACAATCCCAGCTCCCTCAGCCTGTCCTCAGAGCAGAGGTGTTCCAGCCCCTGAGCATCCTCGTGGCCTCCTCTGCACCTGCTCCATCAGCTCCATGTCCTTTCTGTATTGAGGGCTCCAGAACTGGACCCAGTATTCCAGGTGTCAGGGGTCTGCACTGGGAGATATACACAAGTACATTGATCACAGTAGCTTGAAAGGTTTGCCCTTGTCCTAGCACTACATGGTGGCAAGTTCCCTGTTCTGTGCGTGGGTAAGCTTGTGTAGTGATGCAGCCTCCTCACAAGGGACTGGGGAGATCCTTGCTGTGGGCCAGGATCTCCTAGGTCACTGTATTTATTTCCACTTCATATCTACCTGTACCTGCCACCAGCATGAAAGTGTCCCTTCACCTGCTTCTGCCTCTGGCATGGCTGATGCAGGAGCTGCTTGGAAAGGCACTAAACCAGAGCATGGAATGGGAAGATGCTAATAGCTCTACAGCAGTCTGGTGGGGAATGGGAATTTGTGTCCTAGGCTGAAATTGGAAAAATTCAGTGAAAAAAAAAATCCCAAACCCCAATATTTCATAAAGTTTGGGGAGATTAAAATTCCAAAGACATATCCTCTTGGACCATCTAGGTCAATATTGCAACATGGCATTATTTTGGTGAGGTACACTCCTTCTGCACTATTCTGAATGTTTTGGCATTAAAGAGGAAATATTGCATATTAGGTAAATTTGCTGTGTCAAGTACGGCAATGGAGTATTAAAATTCACATTACAATTAATGTCAGTGTTTGCCAAGATGGGCAGAGTAGTAATGACAACACAAAACACATCAGCTTTTTCAGTAAAACAGAGTGAGAAAGTATGAAAAATGCATTTAGACCTTTCCCTAGCAGAAGTGCTTTTGGAGTCAATGTCCTCTCAAAAAATGCTTCAATGAAACTGCATTTTCAACAGCCAACTCTTCAGTGGAAAATGTTTCAAATAGCTCTAATTTAGAGCTGGGAAAATTTGCCTCTTTTAATGCAGGAAGCCTTTTATATACAGTCCAAAGGCAAACATCTCTCTCTAATAGTTTTTCTAGGTGAATTAAGGACATGTTCCCTTGTCAGAGACTTCACATTCTGCCTGTAGTTATCTAAGACAAACCTAGACCAAATCTGTGCTTCCCTTGATTTTTGAAGAGGAACTTTTATGCTTTACAACATGGCAGAATTCCTTCTGATCAATAAGTTACCTTCAAAGCTAAGACATTCACCCTAACACTCATCACTGGAAAACTTACCTTCTGCATCTATTATCAGTTACTGAGGCTGCTATGAAAGATGAGCCCATTCCTTGTGCTCTCTGGCTTGGAGCAAGGTGTTCACCCCATGGAAGTGGTCCCAGTCTGTAAGATCAGGCTCTCTCCCCTTGCCTGGCTGCTCACATGAGGTTCCTTTCTTAGTAGAAAACAGTTAAGGATGAAACATATTTTATATTTACTCTTTGTAATATTCAAATATCTTAGAGAACAAAACAGAATCTTGAGATGTTCTTTGAAGGTTGAGGCTGGCAGCAAAGCTTTCCCAGCTAGCATGAGTAGCTGTGAGCTGCTCTGTGGGGCTGGTATGCTCTTACAGTCCTTGGGACTACAGCTTCCCTGCTTTAAAGGTGGCAACTGAAGCACCCACAGCAGTGGTCTCAACCAGTATGGTCTACTTCAAACCTCATGTTTGTAAAGATATACCTTAAAAACCATTGCTCACATCTGTGCTTTACTGACAGCTGCAAACAACTCCATTTCACCAATGTCCCTGGGCATGGTATAGAACTACAGATGAATGAGGAGGGGACCAGGACTGATTGAGATGCTATCACCTTAGTACTTGTTGGTGCTGTTATCCAAGTTAAAATTCAGAGAGGGAGTATGGTGAGCTGAGGAGCCTGGGGTCATTTGGGCCTTACGTTCAATGCTGAGGCCAAGGCAGGTTGCTTCTTCAGGAAGCAATGAGTGGAAAGATTTATTCATGGGATTTGAACCATGTATAAACAGGGCCAATGCTCATCAAGAATTCCAGCCCTCCCACTGCTTCTCCTGTGAGCTTGCAGTGACCTTCAGGCTCTCCAATCCCTTTTGCAGATTTCAGTTCTCCAACAGAATTGCTCTTTGTTTACATCCTGAAGGAAAGTCTTGGAGCCTGCCAGGCGAGGACCATCCCTAAAGTCAGTGTGAAGGTTTGAAAAGGTACCAACCACCCCTCTATGGTGGTGATCTCAGGTAAATCCCTGAAAGAGACTGAACTTCAGCACCTCCTGAAGACAACAGGAGGAAAGCTGAGCTTCTTGTTGAGAAACATTTCTCCCTGACCAAAGGGACCTCAGAATGCTGATCTTCTTTAGACTAGTTATAAGGTGTTTGCAGGGATGCTGTAAGCTGTGTTCCTTTCCTTCCACACAGCAGAAAAGGCAGCAGGAGCTACACAGACTCAGTGCCTCCAAATGCCAGGCTTGAAATCCTTCTCTGTGCAAGTGTCACAAACATCTTCTCCAGCTGAAAGTTGCTCTGTGTTCATCCTGCCTGGCAGCTGCCACTGCTCCATGCTCAGCTGTGAATTGGGTCAGACAACAGAGCAGCTCCCTGCCGTGGGGCATGGTGCTCACAGAGACCATGCCATGGCAATAGCAGGAGGGGAGAGGTCCCTGTGACCCCACCAGCCTCGTGATCCCCCCAAACTTGGTCTTGGTCAAGGCTGAGGTGTCTCTGTGGAACCAAAAGCAAAAGAGCACTAGGGGTCCTGGGGGCACTGCCCACTGCTTTTCCTCTTGGTTGAGGTGGATGTGACCCATCACAGAGCCAGGTCTGACCTCCTGAAAGGAGTCACAGCCCTTTCTGCACACTCTCATCCTCTGAATTACTGTCTTATTTTCATTCCACTTGGATGAGCTGTCAGCCAGGGATGCAGTAATTCAGCACACTAGAAACACAAACAGATGGGTAATTGACCTGCGTGCCTTCATTACACTGGAGTTCAGTGCTGCTGTTCAAGCCATAAACTTCTTTATCTGCCACTCCAAAAATCCCTGGGCCTTTTATGAGCAAGGCAAGCAGGGCCAGGCTTCCTGAGAACAGCTCTGAGTGATTGTCATCTCTGCCTCCTGCTCCACAGACACTGACCAGCTCTGACAAGCAGGGCTCTCCAGGTAGAAGGAAACAGCTGTGAATCCTCAGGGACATCTGTAGGGAATCTAGAGAAGGACAGGATGGAAAAACATGTACACTGTACAGAGGGCAAACAGTGAAACTGGTATCGTGCTCTCTGGTGCCTGAGCAAGCTTAGAGCCACGCTAATGCCTACATGGGTGGATGGATACACAAACACTTGCTATGGAGGAGACATGAGGATAGCTCTTTCAGCTAATGCAAATCTTCAGAGCACCACTGAAATCACTGGCACTAAATCCATTTGCACTTTTATGGGATTTGGCAAGTAGCTTTCCTTGTAGGGGCAAGCTGGAAGAGTCAGGTATCCAGCACACTTATGCAGTGTGAGCTGGGCACTTACCTCTGCAAGGGTCTTGTAGAAAACCTTACCTGGGTTATTTTTCTTCCTGCAGTTTTCCTTTCTTCTCTTTCAGCCTATAATTTCCTTGTTTCTGTGGTACCAAATCTATTCAGCCTCTCAAAACAGTCCAGAAGAGCATAACACTCATCACTTCCAATCTAGTACTTGGTTCCAAAGTATAAAAAACCCCTGGGAATATGGGAGGTTCTGCATTCAGATGCTTTGTACTCTCCTGAGATCCAGGACTGGGATGAAGGGGTTACACTGGGTGTTGGGGAGGGGAAAGTCACTTGTCACCCTTCTTTCATAGAGCAGATGGGCTCTGCTCTCAGCTAACTCACAACTTCCACTGCAGACATGCAATTTGTACCCCACCTTAGCTACTCATGACAGCACCAAGAGAAATGTCTCAGCAGCTTTTGATTCCTCAGCATCACTTTCCCAAGCTGTTAATGAAACAGGTTGGGAAAAGAACAGATATCTGAAATGACTTTTCTTTTTTTCCCCCCTTCCTATCCCTCCTTGTGTGTTGTTTCTCTGGCAGGTCTCCAGATCATCTTTCCTCAGTATTTACAAGAGAAGTTTGTCCAGTCTGCCTTGAGTTACATCATGTGCAATGGCGAGGGGGAATACATCTGCCGCAACAGCCAGTGCGGCTGCCAGTGCGCTGAGGAGTTCCCCCAGTGCAACTGCCCCATCACTGACATCCAGATCATGGAGTACACCCTAGCAAACATGGCCAAGACCTGGACAGAAGCCTATAAAGATCTGGAGAATTCAGGTAACAAAACCTGTCATGTTATAACATTGAATCATAGAATCATTCAGGTTGGAAAAGACCCTTGGGATCATCAGTCCAACCATTAGCCCTACTCCACAAAGTTCACCCCTAAAACATATCCCCCAACACCACATTTAGGGGCTATGAATCTTCCATCTTCCTTCAGTTATGAATCTTCTTCAATCTACTGCTCCAGTTTGGATGGAAAATGAAATCCAAACCCATGATCTTAGTCTTGAAGGAGTGACTTTTTTCTCTACCATCACATGCATGGACAAAACCACACTCCTTAAGTAATTCTATGTGTATGGGGATCTTTTCCATGGAAGAATTTGATTAAAAACCTGGGGTTTTTTTTTTCAAACCAAACCAGCTCACAATCTCTCTGTAATAGTTCTACAGAGAAGCTTCCACAATATGAATGATGCAGAAATTGCTTTTCAGATTTGCATGAATGATTTATTCTGCTTTGGTGAAAGGCAATTCACAGAGAGCGTGAGCACAGGCCAAATGACACCTCATTTGAGACAGAGGAGAAGGGAAAATGACTTCTCTCTCCTACAGTGCTGGTGTGAACATTTCTCTTCTCCTCCCCACTTTCTCCTAGTGTGATGCTGGGAGTGTCAGCAGAGTTTATTCCTGTTGATGTTGGTAACACTCATAGCAGGTATGCTGTAATGTTTAGGCAATATGCACTCTCCAAGGCTTGAGATAGAGAATAGCATCAGTGCAATTCCATCTTTTCCTGCAGCAAGTGGTCTGCTTACCCTGAAGCCACAGGGGCATTAAGCAGAATTTCTCTGAGGACTTACCTGACTCTTATTGTTAGCCAGTTACTTTCCAACACATTTTTCTTTCATAGTTATTGTCATAACTGCCCAAGTTTCCATGTTAGGAAAGAAAACTCTGAGGAAGAGACCAGCTAGCTCCAACCAAGGTACTGGAGAATTTTTTTTGCAAGAAGTCATCTTCCCAGCAGAAATTTCTTTTTTCATGTTGAAGGTCACCTTAATCCCTTTAATGGCTGAAGTGAAGTGGCTTATAATGTGCCCTCAATGGGCTGTTGAGAACTGCTTCACATTTCAAGAAGTGGACCCTGCTGGTGCGCCTGCTGTTGCTTGATTCTTATGCCCAACCTAGGCACAGTCTGAAAATCCCTTGTGGTCTCCTGTGGCCCCTGGTGCCATAACTGTGCCCACAGCAGAGGGAGCATTAAACTCATTGCCCATGGGAAAGTGTGGGCAGTGATACCCATGTTCCTAGAATCCTTGGATGGGTAGGATGAGCTCATTAGCCTTCTGGCAATCATCCTAGGAGAAGGAAAACTCTGATTCCAAACCCAGGCAGATGGAGCTCGTTTAGCCCTGGAAGGCCTTCCATCTAAGAGAAGGACACTCTAATAAAACCTCCATCCTAAGGACTTGGCTGCCAGCATCCAAGCTTGCTAGGCCCTGGCAGATGAACCTTAGGACTAAAGGGTGGGTCCAGCTCTGTGCATGCTGTGTCTCACCTAAAAAAATCCATAGCTCAGGCTCGAGGGTGCTATCTGCTATCCTCTTTTTATCAGCGCGCTTGGAAAAGGCGCTGAGGAGGAGCATGGATGGAGCCCTCCCTGGATCTAGCCATACATGCCCAACCATGCTGTCAGCTGGGTGCTCAGGTGAGCCAGGTCAGAAGTAGTTAATAGCCCAAGGCTGGTGACCATCTTGACAAGATCTCCCCAAGTCCTGTGGGGAGCCACAAGGCTGAGGCAGCTCCAGAAGTAGGTCACTAGCTCAAGAGGTGAGTGGTTTTCTAGGAGTTTCTATAGATTCATGGCTGGGATGGGTACAGCAGGGCAAACCAGCAGTGTGGATTCTAGAAGCTTCTGCTAGCTCAGTGCTACACAAATTAGGATTGCTGACAGTGTCTGGCAGCACAGCTCTACCACTAGTTAGGTGTCACTAGCTAGATCTGGCACAGGATCTTCACACAAGGTGCTCAAGAGCCACATGTTGGCCACCACTCATCAAACCTCTTTATTTTCCCAGGGGATCTAACCCAGACACTTGGAAGGTGAGAGCCCTGCAGAGAGAGAAGAGTTACAGTCCCACAGTGATTGTTTTTCTGTTACATTCTGTACTTGTTACACTTGATCTAAGCAAAGACTGTGGTAGATAATGATATTCAGTCTCCTTCCCCTTGAGATTTCAACAAGGGAAGGTGTTTTTCAATTGCCATGTTGAAGTGACACATTGCAGTGCAAATCTCTTCTGTGCTGTAGCCCTATTCCACCCAGGGCTGGAGGCTTTTCAGGGCTAGATGGAGTGATTATCTTCCTGTTTGAAGCTGCTGCATCTCATTCATCACTTTGTTGCATCATGCGTGAACTTATCCTTTGAGATGAAAGTTGCTATCACAAAACATTGTGGTATTAGTATTTTGCTGCTTTGTTTTAATAAATATTCCCAATAACTAGAGGATTTTCTTCATTATGAAGAGCAGAAAAGAAATCTCTAATGACATCTGAAGGCTTTGGCAATAAAGTAGGCTGAAAGGCACACGAGTGCTCTGAAAGCAAATGCCATTTGCACAGGAAGCTGCTGATAGTCTAAAAGATCTATACATTCTGTTTCTGATCTGTGTTGGATTCCTGTGTCAGCTTGAAAAACAAAAAATAGTGCAGGGCAAGGCAAGAGTTGGTGTGGTGGTTTGGGGATAGCATCTTCAAAGTCAAGGAGGGTGCAGTGAGCTGATGCTGCTTTAAATCAGCTTAGGAGCTCTCTTAGTCTTGTGCTTTATTGCTCATCTGTAAATTGAGAAAAATAACATTACCTTATTTGTGGCATCTTAGTAGAGCTGGCCAAAAAATTTCTGCATCAGAACTGATTCTGGATTTTAAAACAGCCTTTTGATGAAAAGTCATGTTGGGTTTGGTTGGTTTTTTTTGCACTACTATTGCTTTCTGATGAAAATGTGAGTTGTTGTTTTTTTTTAACTGAAAAGACAAGCACTAGAAAAAAATGGAAGTTTCATCCTTAGAAGAGATGTTTGACATGGCCATTTCACTGGGATGCCATCATTCTTCTCCAGAGGCTGGAACCTGTGCCCTGTGCCACCTGCAGGGGCTGGATGACAAAGAGAGGATGTGCTGCATGATGGGAGATGTAGTCCTAGCCAGCACCAACAGCTCCTGTGCAGCTAACTAAACTAAACCCAAATGCAAACAGGCTTATTAGTTAATGGGAAATTCTCAGGATTAAGAACTACCCATTCACAGAAAGGCATAAAGTTTAGCATGGCACAGCCATAGTCTTGTCTGGGGCCTCCAGGGATAGTTACAAATAAAGATAAGTAAATAATGCAGAAAGTAATTGTTTTAAATTCAGGCACAGTCTGNTTCATTCGCGAAGCCTAGCCATACATATACAATTGTTTTAAAGGATTTTCTTTTTTCACCTCATTTAAAAAAACAAAACCAAACCAAAACCCAAACCAACAAGCCCTCCCAGCTTTTCTTTTGCCAGAATTCCTTGCTCATTTGTTTTCCCCCCAACATTGCACTGCAGTATGAGAATGTGCAGACTGCACTGAAATCTCTCCCTTCCCTGTCTCTATGAAAAATGTAGCACATTCATCATCAGAGGCAAAAGTGCTTGGTCTTTTGCACAAACAGGCTTTTGAGGAAATTGATTTATAAGGGGTGGGAAGCAACTGCAAGGCTTTTACTGCTGAAAGGTAGCAGGAAGAACCAGCATGGTCAACAGAAGCAATTATACATGATGATAGTTTCAGAGGATGACTGAACAGGAGAGAATCATTTTTGGAGAGGAGAAGGGCACAGAAAGCAGCATTACAAGTCGAGTGAAGACCTGAGAAGATGATTAAACAAAAGCACATCTCAGTTATCTTAAGGGAAGAAAGGAGACAGGCAGCTGTCCTGTGGATCTTGATAGTGCAATGATAATAATTATTTCACTGTGAGATGAGTAGGGCATGAGCATCCCTTTACCATCTATGTAATGCTGCCACTGACTAATGCAGGGAGATTCTTCCTAAGGTACTTAAGCATCAAGTGCAAGTTGCTGAATAATAGGAAATCTGTTATGCAAATATCTATAAGCTTTGTACAATAGGTTGTAAATTATCTGGTCTGATTTTCTCCAATAATTCTACAGATTACTACTTCTTTTTTTGAAAAGATATCAACCCTTACAAGCTTTCATTTTTTTGCCTTTTTTTTTGTTGTTGTTGTTATTTGCCCTCTTTTCCTTCTGAAAGTGGGAAGAAGGATTTAAAAAAAAAAAAAAAGGATTAGGAAAGGAAGAAAAACGATAAGTTCCAAGAGAAGATAGCTGCATTTCTTCTGGGATACTTTGTGAGCTTTATGGCAGGGCTCTAGTCCAACCTCCCTCTAGAAGCAGGACTGCCATCAGCACTAGATCACATCAGCCATGGTTTTGTCTAGCAGAGTCTAAAAGAAGAGATTCTTCTCCATCTCTGGGTAGCATGTGCCAGTGCTGCATTAGCTCTGAGGGAAAAAGGTTTTTAACAAGTCATTTGAACTCCTCAAGCTGCAAACTGCCTGTTACTTCTTGTTAGAGCATCTGGCTCTGATAAGAAGAGTTTCTCTCCTTCATATGTGCGACTTAAATGACAATTCTTTAACTGATAATGATTAAAACTCCCTCCTTTTTTTTTTTTTTTCATAACCTCTAGATTATAATCTCATGCTGCAGGGAGTTTACTCTCTTTTTTCCTCCACCCTCCACACATTAATTGTATTGTTTCACCCTAGTACTCTCCGGGTTTCATTTCCCATATGGAAGCAACATCAGCCATGGAATTAGTGGATTTCCTGGGGCAGAATGATAGCTCACTGAGTTAATGGACATCACTGCTGGCCTCACACATCATTGCTCTTCCTCCATCCTGCTAACGAAAATCCTTGTAACACTGTTCTAGTTCAGAAACCTCTCTATTTCTCCACATTCTTGTGTGTTCCAGATGAGTTTAAATCCTTCATGAAAAGGCTACCTAGCAACCACTTCCTGACCATTGGGAGCATCCACCAGCACTGGGGGAATGACTGGGATCTGCAGAACCGCTACAAGCTGCTGCAGAGCTCCCTGGAAGCCCAGCGCCAGAAGATCCAGCGCACTGCCCGCAAACTCTTTGGCCTCAGTGTCCGCTGCCGGCACAACCCTAACCACCAGCTGCCTAGAGAAAGGTACTTGCAGCCCTCACTGGGGATGCTCATGGGCGGTGCTGAGCCTGGGCTCAAAGCTAAACCCAAACACAACAGCCTGGGTGCATCTAGGATGTGCTGACATGGAAGTGTGGGGGGAAATGGTGAAGTCTGGGAGTGGGTTGGAATTTCTGGACGTGTAAGTAGCATTTATGTGGATAGGAGGATGATCATGAGGCAGCAATGTGTCCTTGTGGCCAAGAGGCCAATGGCATNCCCCTGACATACTGTGATTCTGTGATTTTTATCACATGCCTCAGGATAGTCACATCCCTTCTGCGTGGTTTTGCCTACCCAGGTGAAGGACACTGACTCACTCTGTAGTGTTCTGCAAGAGTGTTACAGGGCTTGCATCCAGACTAAGCTGCTTTTTAAGTGATTTTGCCTCATCTACCACAGCCAAGCTTTAGGCCTCTGTTTGACATTAAAGTGGACATGTGAGGCACAAGATACTTCAGCCAATAGTTGTGTTGTGCTCCTCAATGAGTGCAGCCAGAGTGAAAGAGAAGCTTTAGTTTTGCTTGGAACAGATGAGAGTGAACCTGCAAACCTGCACAGACCAGAAGCCTGACAGTGTTATTACAGAAGGAGAGTAGATTTTTTCCATTACAGCTACAGCAACTATTGATATCCAATAGTCACCTCCTGCTGGCTTCTTTCAGCCCTGACCTATGGCTGAGCTGAAGTTTGCTTCCAAGAATTTTTAGAGACTTGTATGTGTTGATTTTAATAAACACCTCTTGTTGGTTCTTTCTACACTGTCTGGAGTGAAGTAACACTTCTCTTCCATTAATCTCTTGGAAGGATCAGACCAAGTCCATATCGTGGAGAAACTGTTCTTTTCCATCTTCTTTTTTACCTAAATATTCACTCTCAAGAGAAAATTAACTGAGGACTGCTATATCTTCTTGTTATCCAGCCCCTTGCCCACTGAGTTCTCATCGTGCAGCTGAGGAAACTCTTCCAGGATTTAACATCCCTTTAATTACCAAGAAATCTCATGTTTCTGAACAAAGACTTGCTGGACTTACTAGGCATGAGGAGAAATATCTATTAAGTTTAAGAGATTATGAAAAAAGCTCTTTGGAGAGCTTCCTAAAATGGACTCATTCCTGCCAACTGGCTTGGCTGCTAAGAAGAAGCCAAGTCAGGTGGAGGAGCCACAAGCAACAACAAAGTGAAGCAGCAGGGAACAAAATACCCAACCAAGCCATGTGGCTGCAAAACCTTTGCATAACTGTGTCTTTAACTTTTCTCTCCTGTCTGAAAAGCCAGTCAGGCAGAAAGGGAGCCTCCAACTACTGCTATAAAATCTGGGGGAAGGAGGACAGAAGAGATGACAGCAGCTGGGGTTCTAACTGACTGATGTGCTTGATTTGTTTAAGTCAACAGCACCAGGCATATTATCATTTCTTATTCATGTTTGTCATTCTGCATTGGGAGCTAGGAAGGGGATGGGCTGGGTAGGCAGATGTGGAGCAGAAGAGGGATGTAGCTCATCTTTCTTTTCACTGGGCTTGGAAATACTCTAATTTTCTAATTGTTACCATACAGAATGACAGAGGCTTATCAAGCATGCCAGTGGCTTTGGAAGGATGGAAAGGTTCTATTAAGAGCAAGCTTCTCTCTCTTTGATACACATAATAGTAAGCCTACTTTATATATTCAAGAGCAATGTGAAAAATAAATAGGATTGTTATTGATATTCCTCAGGGAAAGGAAGAGGTAGTGCTTCCAAAAGAAAGAAAGAATAGGGATTTTGGCAATTAGGCTGATTCTCCATGACCTTTTGCAATAGCTAAGAAGGAAATGAAAATATCTCTCTATATATTTGCTCTGCACTGTTAGTGCTTCAAAAAAAAAGCACCTCTTTGCAGGCAAGTTGAAAAAAGAAACTACTCCTCAGCTGTTCAAGCTTCAATGCTGAATGAATACCTAGAGCTGTGTTTTTAAATTCTGGATGTCAATCCAAATGACATCCAGAGGAGGAGGAGGAGGGAGTTGATACATGTTCTGGGATCCAGCCAAATTGTCATTAGTTAAGAATACATCTCACAGCTGCCGAGAATAAAAATAGCATTTTTTACTTCACTGTTCCATACAGAAAATCCCAAAGTACCTCCCCAGCAGCTAGTGCTGGTTGGGAAGTGAGTTTGCAAAGGAAAACCTGTCAAATTGCTCCTTTTTTTCTTGCAAGTTTAGAAGAAAAAAGAAAGAATCTATCTTGCTGGACTGGGTTTTGATTGTTGTTTTTTTTTTTGTGGGGGTTTTTTGTTGTTGTTTGGTTTTTGTTTTGGTGTGGTTTGGTTCTCTAATCAGCTCAGACACCATCTATAACAAAGCTGCACCATTGTCTCAAGGAGCATCCTTCAGCCTCTTCCCCTTCCCAGATCTACTTAATCCTAAGAGATGAAAAGTCCGGAGGAAAAAGGCAATTATTCATCTCCATTCTGTATAACCTGACCTCTGCTTTTGATCTGAAAGCCTAACATTTTGTTTGTCATAAAAAATAGGTTTTAAATGGTGAACCAGCTTGGCAGGATTACCTGGCTCCCAGTTGCCAGCACTGCCAGGGACTCTGTGTCTCCAGTGAGCAACAGAAAGGAAACAACTGCAAAAAAACCCCCTCTCCTTCACAGCTTGGCCTGGGTGTCATTCTTTTTCCCTTTAGTTTAGAAAGTAAGATATTAATGTGGAATGCAAAATAGCCTGACAGTGACCTTTGAAGACATAGTTTTCCTTTATTTTTCATTTCTTATGCTCTAATACTGCATCCTTGGAAGTGGCAGAGATAGCAAACATCAGGCTGAATAAGTTTTGCAATGATATTAAGAGAGAGAAAGATAAACTGATGACTACTTAATGAAAGAGAAAATAATGAAAATGAAAGCCAAGGGCTAAAGTGCTACTGGCTTTTAGCTTTTCAGTGGCTCTTGTCAGCTTCCTTGTGCCCTGACATCTCTTGCTTATATCACACAAACCTGAGCCATCACAGAGATGTGTTTTGAGTTCCCTCCTCTCAGCTGAAGGGCTCTGACTGCTCCTGTGTATATTCTTGTCCTGTCCCAGTTGCAAGACAAAAATGGCTAATTGACAGCACTTTTCTTCTCTCACACTTCCCATTGTGATGTTTGTAACTTATGCCCAGCTCTGCCCTGGTTTCTGCATTTTCATTTCATTACAACCTTTCTTGCTGCCATCAGCAGATGGTGGGCAGCCTTGGCTTGCTTCTTTTTTTTTCTTGGCCTACTTGTGTCTTTGCTGAATGCTAAGAGATACACACACACCCCCCCAAAAAAATCCCAACTCTGTTTTTCCTGGTCTTCTTCCTCTACAAAGTTAATCTGGAGATAAGAAAAACTCCTAGTTTGGATGGCAAGACATCAGAGGAGAATCCTTTCTCCTCTGCTCTGCCAACTATTAGTATAACAGAAATCCAGCATTTTTTTTCCCCTTTAGGACAGGACATATCTAATGCAGACAGGATATGGTCATCTCTAATTTTTATCCTCTCCCCTGCTGTATAGCTTGACAGTTCTTGTCTCATGGGCTCAATGGCATTGCCGTCCTGTTAAATCTGTGTACAGCATCAAGCCAGCATGGCACAAATACACTGGGAAACTTGTGCATGAGGGAGGATAGGACATCATGCATGGGAGTTCCTCAGTGTGTGTTTGGCTATCATTTGCTTGTGCAGCTGTACAAGGCTGGTGGCAGCTGCCCAAAACTGGTGGCAGTAGGTGCCCACAAAGGCCACCTCTGACAGTGCAAATACCTCATCAAAGCCAGCTCACAAACCACCTTTAAGTCCTATGAGCAACAATTAGTACCTCATCTAGAAGCCTAGCTCCACAGAAAACAACAGAAGTAACTATAGAGAGAGCTATGGAAATGAGGGAAATCCTGTCTTCACCTCATGGACAGGGATAGGGATGTTGAGAGGATACCTGATGGAGCTGGGCATTGACCATCTATCTGTCACCAGCCTGCTGCCTCAGCTCTTCATTGTCTGTGTGCAACTGGGCTTCTCCTTGTCCTGGTAGAAATTGCAGTGGGAGTGGGAGCTAAGGACAGAGCTTGGGGCTGCAGGAGATGTTCACTTCAAAGCAACCTCTGATTTTCATCATTGTTGTCAAGTGCAATCATGAGAAGAATCAGCATGCAGGAACCTTATGCTTCCCTTCAGCAGTTCCTCCAGTCCAGTGAGTCCAGGCAGCCAGCATGCCTTTACTGAAGGGTTGCTTTGGTTTTAGTTCATCCTCCACTTGCTCATTATGCCTCAGACTGGTGATTAGAAGCAAAGAAAGAAGCTTTCAGGGAGCTGCATGGAGGAATCAAGGTGGGTTCATAGCACCTTAGTGAGATTGCAGCTTGGAATCTAAGCATCAAGAGCATTTGGCTGGCTTTCCAAACAGGAGCTGCAAGGCTTCAGATGGGGTAAAAAATATTTGTATTGCTGAAAAAGTGAGAAAAAAATTCACCTATGTGCTAGCAGAAGGCAGACTCAGATCCCAGGAGATGGTTTTGAGGTGTTTGCTGCTGTCAGTGCTATGTTTTGCAGTCCCTGTGCTGTGCTGTCCTCCCTTCTCTGAAGCAGAGCTGTCCTATAACCAGGAGGAGCCCTGTACACTTTTTTAGGGACCAGGACTGTCAGCATCTCCCTCTACAGCAGATATTTATAGAGATCACTGCCTTGCTCCCAAGCTCCCCACTCTTATCTTCACCACTAGCAGAAGAGCTCCTTTTAGCTGTGAAAAGAGGGAAGAAACCCTGGCACCCAGTGCCACCAGAGGAATGCGAAAATCATCTCTTCCCACATCCAAGGCTTCAGAATTTTCCTGCTAGTGTACTTCCTTTTTCCCCATTCTCTCTCTTCTTTTTCCCTTTCACTCAGTGTCTTCCTGCTTCATTTCATTCCTGCCTGTCCTCTCAGTTTTCCCCTTTCTCCATCCCTATTCCTCCTGCCCACTGCATTTCTCTCTCATTTTTCCTTCTACCTGCACCATTTCCCCCTCTCTTTTCCCTTACCCTTTCTGCTTCTGCTCCTTGGTTATTCCTTTCCTTCCAGCACTTTCCTCTGTTGTACACTCTCATCCCTCCACTCCCTCCCTCCCCCTAATCATCTTGCTGTTCCTTGCTGCTGTATCATTTAATGCCTCCTTTGATACAGCCTACAGCTTAATGATTATTCAGAGGTCAGGCGATGCAGGTGCCATGGATTTCACTAATCCAGCTGTGAGAGCCTCTGTCCATAATCACTCCTCCCATTCTACAGGGACTGAATCCTAATTTGTTATTAGCCAGTCCTCTCACTGCAGCTCTACCAAGAACTTCTTGCCCAGAGGAGACAATGAAGTATTCATTAGCTGAAGGGGGAGGCAGAGGGGAGGGAGTAGGAGGCTGAACAAGGCTGAAGGCTGCTGAGAAAAGAGTTGCTGTGCTGGGATTTCCCAGGGAGGGGGAGAGGGGAGAAGGGAGCTGCAAGGCAATAGTGCAAGTGGATCACACAAAAAAGCAAATGTGGGTGAGAGTGGTCCTTCAGTGGGAGTCATTTCAGGGATGCAGGACGTGGAGGTGAGGGTGCAAATACATGTGATCAGAGGGCTGGAGCACCTCCCCTATGAAAACAGGCGAAGAGAGTTGGAGTTGTTCAGCCTGAAGAAGAGAAGGCTCCAGGGAGACCTTGTTGCAGCCTTTCAATACTTAAAGGGAGCTTACAAAAAAGAGGGAGAGAGACTTTTTACATGGGCAGATAGGGATAGGAGAAGGGGGGAAGGGTTTTAGACTGAAAGAGGTGACATTCACATGTTAGGAAGAAATGCTTTGCTCAGAGGGTGGTAAGGCACTGGAACAGGTTACTTGGACAAGCTGTGGATGCCTCATCCCTGGAAATGTTCAAGGCCAGGTTAGATGGGCCCTAGGCAATGTGGTCTAGTGTGTGACACCCCTTCTTGTAGCAGGCGGGGTGGAACTAGATGATCTTTAAGGTCTCTTCCAATCCAAAACTTTCTATGTTTCTATACAGCAGCTATGGGGTTGGGCAAGTGTGGCTGCTTGGTAAGGGGAGAGGCTGTAAAAGGAGGTTAATTAGCAGCAGAATTGTTTAAAGGAGATGTTCTAGTAGCTTTGTCTCTATGCACCCTGACTTCCATCCTCTTTTCTGATGTTACTGAACTCTGCACCATAAGCAGAGGTTACTACTGGATTTGCCTCATCTCCATTTTGGAGAATGGGGAAATTGCCAATGGTTCAGAGAGAAGTTTTCTTCTTCTGGCCTAGGAGTCATGCTGACCTGCAATGTGTGATAGCACCTCATCCTCTGGCATGGCTTTATTAGCTCCATTCCCATGTTTGAACTTTGTCACTGTGGTACTGCTGGCAGGACACTGTGCCAGCCTCAGCTCCTAGAGCAGCGTGAAAAGAGAGGCTTCAGATTATCAGTTCTAACTTTCAGCTATTTCTTAAAGGGTTTTTGGTTTCCATCAAGGGAGTAAACAGTAGATGAAGTATAGTTTCCAGTCTAGAAATAGACTGGAATAGCTCCCAGATGCCAGGGCAGGGCATCAGTGTTCTGAGAGCTCTGCCTCAGACATATTCCTGCAGACACTCTGGCTGTAGTAAGATGCAAACGCTGAGGTCTCTGAGGCTCTACAATGCTAACTATTTCTTCTCCCTACCTGCAGGACAATACAGGAATGGCTTACAAGGGTTCAGTCCCTGCTCTACTGCAATGAGAATGGGTTCTGGGGGACCTTTCTAGAAAGCCAGCGGAGCTGCGTTTGCCACGGTGGCACCAGCCTGTGCCAGCGCCCCATCCCCTGCATCATTGGGGGCAACAACAGCTGTGCCATGTGCAGCCTTGCCAACATCTCCCTGTGCGGCTCATGCAACAAGGGCTATAAGCTTTACCGGGGTCGCTGCGAGCCTCAAAACGTAGACTCAGAGCGGAGTGAGCAGTTCATCAGCTTTGAGACGGACTTGGACTTCCAAGACCTGGAGCTGAAGTACCTGCTGCAGAAAATGGACTCTCGCCTCTACGTGCACACCACTTTCATCAGCAACGAGATCCGCCTGGACACCTTCTTTGACCCCCGGTGGCGCAAACGCATGTCCCTCACCTTGAAGAGCAACAAGAACCGGATGGACTTCATCCACATGGTGATCGGCATCTCCATGCGCATCTGCCAGATGCGCAACAGCAGCCTGGACCCCATGTTCTTCATCTACGTCAACCCCTTCAGCGGGAGTCACTCGGAGGGCTGGAACATGCCTTTTGGGGAGTACGGCTACCCGCGCTGGGAGAAAATCCGCCTGCAGAACAGCCAGTGCTACAACTGGACCCTGCTGCTGGGCAACCGGTGGAAAACCTTTTTTGAGACAGTCCACATCTACCTACGCAGCCGGACTCGGCTGCCCTCCCTGCTGCGGAATGAGACCGGCCAAGGGCCCGTGGACCTTTCTGACCCCACCAAGCGTCAGTTCTACATCAAGATCTCAGATGTGCAGGTGTATGGCTACAGCCTGCGCTTTAATGCCGATCTGCTGCGCAGCGCCGTGCAGCAGGTCAACCAGTCGTACACGCAAGGTGGGCAGTTCTACTCCTCCTCCTCCGTCATGCTCTTGCTGCTGGATATTCGGGACCGAATCAATAGACTGGCACCTCCTGTAGCCCCAGGGAAGCCCCAGCTGGATCTGTTCTCTTGTATGCTCAAGCACCGCCTGAAGCTCACCAACAGCGAGATCATCCGCGTCAACCATGCCCTAGACCTGTACAACACCGAGATCCTCAAACAGTCGGACCAGATGACAGCCAAACTCTGTTAACCAGGACTTTTCAGTGGACATGGTGGTGATTGATCCCTTTTGCTGTATAAAAAAAAAAAAGATAATTAAAAAAAAATAAAAGAGAAAAAAAAAAGAGGAAAAATACAAAGAAAGAAAGAAAAATGGGGGGAAAAAAGTAAAGAAAGGGGGAAAAAATAAAGTTTGTAAAATGTAATTAATATACAAAAAAGATTAAAAAAAAAGAGGAAATTCTTCATTTGTTAAAAACTAAACCCGTTCTAGCAGCTGTATGAACTGTCAGGCATGTTTGTTATTTCTATAATCAGTCATAAAGGGTAACACCTTACTCTCTCTTGACCTGGGGGTGTTGCTTGCTGCTCCTTAGGGGCAGCAGAGGAAATAAAGGGAGGAGCAGAGAGAGAGGAAAGTGTCTGTAATGAACTGTAAAGTCTTCTACTATGCAGGTGCCAAGACAAAGAGACAAAAAAAACAAACAAACAAAAACAAACAAAGAAACAAAGAAGAGTTCTATGTAAATGTAAAGGAACTGCCATTATTCCTATAGTGGGAGTGAATGGTTTGAGATAAAAGAGATTTCTGCTGTTGAGATTAATGCCAGCTTTACCTGGAGTTATTCACACAGCTTTGCTGGAGGGCAGAAGGTGATGGCAATCCTTTGAGAGTAAAATGAATGCCTCTTTCCTGAGAAGACACTTCAGAGGTGGAGGGGGGTGCAGGTCTCAGGTGTCTTCTCTTTGGGCTTCCTTTCTTGGAAGACTTATCAGCAGACGTAGAGTCTCAGGATGGGATGTGCCAGGTTCCTTCAGCTACTTTGCTGAGCTGGAGTCCTGCCCTGCATCAGCCTGCTGTGACCTTCAGGGATGTCAGAGCTTAACCCCTTGAGGATCAGCACTTGTAAATCTTTGGAGTCACTCATCTTTAAGGTACTTCAACACAGTCCCTAAAACATAGAAAGCTAAAATCATGTGCCACTTTGATAAACCTAGACTTAAAGGCAAACCTGAGTTTAACTTTTTTTGCCTCCAATAACACAGGAAAGCCTCAGCACCAGAAAACCCAAAGCACAATGCAAGAAAACTTATTTTCAAGGAAACCTGGAGACACTGAGGGGTACACATGTCCTTTTTGTTCTTTGGGGAAGGAATTACTTTCTTAAATTTCCATGGCTGTGAATGATATCCTTGTTTCACTTGCACTTTGTCCACACACAAAAAAAAAAAAAAAAAAAAAAAAGAAAAAAATTCCAGAAAACAGATGATAATATTTTATTAGATAATATTTTATTAAAATATCCACACAAATAGTCAAAGGCTAGGAGGGAAGAGCACAATAACCAAATCTCCTCCCTAAATTTGCAAGGATAAAGCCAAATGAGTTGAATGATAAAAAAAAATAATAACTACAAGGTGGGGAAAAATTGTGGAGTGTGTGCTCAGGTGAGTTTGGATTAAAAAATAATATATATTGAATGGAGTATATGGAATGTAGGATGAGCTGAGCTCAGTGGTGAAGCCTAACCAGAGTGGGGGGTGAGTAGTGGAGTGCCAGTCTTGTTGGTTTTTAGTTCAAGTGTGTGTGAGAAGTGCTAGTGAGAGACTGGAATCTCTGCCCTCCTAGAAGGGGGAAAGAAATCTCTGACCTACCAGCTTCCAGAGCTGGAAGAGTATCCTGGAGAAAACCAAGCCTGAGCAGGAGGGACAGTCCTGATCCAAAGCCCAAGATTCAGATCTGGCTTGAGCTTGAATGTGTTGATTCCATTAAGTTCAAATTAGTCTTGTAGAAATTTTGACCTTTTTATTTGGAGACTTTGGCTCAGACTCTGGGAAATACATCAGTTCTTCTGGAAAGAGCTAGAAGCATTGTGATGCTGTTCATGTGCCACTCAGGGACTTAGAAAATTAAGTTTGGCTTCAGGTTGAGTTTCATTTGTGTGATTTTGGTTGACACTCATCGGAACTGAGAAGGAATTGGATACCATAAGGAAAATATCCATTCACTGAACTCTCCTGCTGAGTTAGCAATTGAGGGCATAGGAGGAACTATCTGGGTAAAAGGAAAAGGAGTGCTGGTCACAAAATTTCCCATCAATCCCCAAAAGTCCCTTGTCTGCTAAAAGATGGGAAAGCGCATGCATTTGATGAAGATTTGGATGAATTAAACAAGAAAGGTATTTCTAGGGCCATCCATTGATTTCTATGGATAGTAACTTTGTGTTTTTCCTGGGCAGTCCATGCAAGAGGTTGCAAGGTTCCCTACTTTTCCCAGTTTGTTCTGTTGTTTGTTTTTCATCTCATTGGTATTTGCTTTGTGTGGCAGAGGTCCATGCTTATGGAGGCCATCACTCAAGGAGATGTCTTTATAGTTGTGACATTCCTGTGTCAGCTTTCTGATAAAGGAGAATTCACTAGCAGCAGTATGAGTGGAAGAGAGTTTTAAGCAAATAGTGGAGAGTGTTCCTGGGAAATGAATGTCAAATTTGTAATTATGAGTGGAAATAATGTTCCTGACAGTTCCATCCATCCAAGCAGGGAATAGAAATGTACTGTTTAATTTACATGTATGACCCAAAGAGCTGACACTGAAAAGAACTATAGTTATGGCTCTACAAATACTGAGTACTGCTTATGAGCAACCTGTGGTCTGCATTCAAGGATGGGATTTGCTCCAGGCTGGGAATAGTGAGTGTGCTGACACTAAGTGAAATTAATTTGATAAATTGCTTTCCTATGAGATAAGGATCCAGAGCTAGTGACTAGAAGCCAAAGAAGTTGCAATTAAATCTCAGATCTCATGGGTAACTTGCAACACATAAGCTGAATCTTACCCTGTGTATGTAGACTGTCCGGGATCAAATCAAATGCTCTCTTGTGTCTCTAATGATGCGTTGGGTTGAGCAGCCCCCAGTGTTCCTGGGCTTCAGCAAGGAAGGGGAAACACCTAAACCTTCAGCAAGACACTGGGCACTGACAGAAAATAAAGGCACTGCATCTAGTTCAGACCCAAGCAATGGTAGTCAGCTGTGGGGTTAGAGAGGCATGAACTAGTATTTCTACCACGTCTGGGAGCAGTGAAGCTGGAACATAGAAAACTAGTGTAGGGAGATGGAAGTTTGGCATAGATGTATGTATGGCTAGCCTTCGCGAACGAAGCTCCAGGGAGGGCTCCATCCATGCTCCTCCTCAGTGCCTTTTCCAAGCGCGCTGATAAAAAGAGGATAGCAGATAGCACCCTCGAGCCTGAGCTATGGATTTTTTTAGGTGAGACACAGCATGTGCAGAGCTGGACCCACCCTTTAGTCCTAAGGTTCATCTGCCAGGGCCTAGCAAGCTTGGATGCTGGCAGCGAAGTCCTTAGGACGGAGGTTTTATTAGAGTGTCCTTCTCTTAGATGGAAAGCCTTCCAGGGCTATATAAGCTCCATCTGCCCAGATTTGGAATCAGAGTTGGACTTCTCCTAGGATGACTGCCAGAAGGCAAATGAGCTCATCCTACCCATCCAAGGATTCTAGGAACATGGGTATCACTCCCCACACTTTCCCGTGGGCAATGAGTTTAATGCTCCCTCTGCTGTGGGCACAGTTATGGCACCAGGGGCCACAGGAGACCACAAGGGATTTTCAGACTGTGCCTGGGCATAGATAAGCTCTCAGCATATGGAGCTTGGCTTGGAAGTACTTATGGTGCCACATGGCACACCAACACAGCACTCTGGAGCCATGCTGCAACATAGCTAGAAGAAATTCCATGATAGAATGTAGCAAAAAAATGTCAGGAATCAATTCCCTTGTCCTTCAGGGTAAGGGAAAATGAAGCTATCTGGCAGCTTCCATTTGAGCCATCATTTTGGGCTCAAAGCTTATGCTGGAGAGAAAAAGGGAAAAACCAACCAACCCAACCCAATCAAATGGGGCCTGGACCACGCCACACTCTGCTTTTGATGCGAGAAATGAAATGTCTGCCACAAACAGGCCACATGCCCTTCCACTGCTCAATCCCATAAGCCCTTCCCCAGGCAAGGAGACTGCCAGATCCAGAAGTAGATCCTACAGGTTTGTACCTAGGATATTTGTTCTACAGACAGTAGTCATCTGGCATACTTCTATCTTGGTCAAGAGAAAGCAGTTCAGATCTCCCTAGAGAGGCCTCACCAATGCTACAGTAGTGCTAAAGGAATTCTGAGGACCTTATGTCCAAATCCTCCACCTGGTCAGAAAAAAGATGCTTTACAAGACAATGACTAGTGGAGGGTAATTAATAGAGCAGAATTAGGTGAGGCCCAGAGAATTCCTTCACCCATGAAACTAGATTCACTAATCTGCATGAGCAGTAAATCTGTTATAGATTTAATGATAAAAGAGACATTCATACTTTGAAATATGAGTAGCCATCCTCTGACTGTATGAGGATGAAACTCAGCTTCCTTCCTCTGTACAAGAAGTTAGGAAGCAATCCATAGGATTTTCCAGCTCAGCTAATTCCTGCAATTGTCCTATGAAATCATGGCAGAGATCTGTCCCTTACTGGAATGAAATGAAGGGCTGTGTGAAAAATGGAGCTTCCAAATAACCTAACAAAAGAGAGAAGCCAGATGCCAGGTGTCCCAAAGACAAAACAAGGCAAAAAGCAGCAGGTAGAGCAGAATCTACCTGCTTCTTCTGTTCAAAGGCAGAAGAATTCTGCAATCAGTTGCTTCCAGTCACATGAGAGAGTACACTGGGAGCTTACTAAGAAATGTGCTTTTTTTAAGTTATTCAAATTTAGGCTTAGCAGCTGATGTGGCAGAAAGCAGAGGACGTCAGCAAGTCTTATTAACATGCTGAGCCTATGGCTTGGGAAGTGAGCAGAATGCCCACTTGGATCAGGACTAGGAGCACAGCATGGAGTTGCCATGGAAACATGGGGGAGCCCATTAATTAGCTATCACATTAAATCATCACGAGGTAGCTGGACCTCAGCAGCTTTGCCCTCCTCGGTGGCTAAGGGCACAGCTCCAGTGACCTCCTGGTCAGACCCATGACCCTTCCACAGTTCCAACAACAACCACATCCTGGAGCAGAAATGTGCTCTTGGAGGGAGGTGAAGTGGGTGGACAAGCATGGATGGGGGAAGGGTGTGATGAGGGGAGAAGGTAGGCAAGTAAAGAAAGGATGGAGGCAATTTCCCCTCTTCGTTCTTCCTTCCCAGGAAGCCTGTTTGCTCTTGCATAAAAAAACACAAGTGATCTGCTGCTTTTTGAGCTGATGGGACTCATGCCAGTGACCTCAAAGAAGTGAATACTGGCCACAAGGCTCTAGCAATCACAGTTAATGGAGTTATCATCTTCTTGGGTGGGCTGCACCTGGGATGAGTGAATGCCAGTGCTCCCTGGTGCCATCCTGCACCCCAGAACCATCTCTGGCCATGCTAAGCCAGGAATTCCTTTCCCCAAAGGGAAACATGGGGAAGTGAGAGGCTTATTGGCCACTTGCCCAGCCTTCCTCCAGAGCCAAAATCTTGTGAGAAAGCTGTGATGGACTTCAGCTGCCATGTATGGGATGTTCTTTTTAGCTTTTTAACCTACTTGCTGAAACATCACTCAGGAGGACAGTTGGCAGATGGCATCTCCTGCACCAGGGTGTAGCAAGACTCCCAGCCTGGCTGCTCAGCTCCCAGTGCTGAAGGAGAAATCTGGAGTGGCAATCCAAGTAGTGTGCTCCTGTCTCCAGCTAAAGCACTTTCCTTAATGAGTCTACTCTGGTGCTCCTTGAAAGGAGAAAAGAGAAAGGCACGAGGATACAAGGCTTAGGGGCTGTAGTTTCTTGTCCAAAAGCTGGCACAGAGGTCAGTGATGTGTGCTAGGGGAGAGGCAGAAGGGAGACAGATGAGGCAAGGCACAAGGAGGTCATGAGGGAGATATTTCCATGTTCTTTCTACTCTGGAAAGTTTGACAAGATACTTGAGACTGTCTGGACCCAGTCAGCTTATAGACCTTCTTGTTCAAGGTACTGTTTCTAACTCACAGATCAATTAACATCACCTCACAGTTTCTTTGTGACTTTTTCCAGTAGTATTTTTTTCCCCTTAAGCTAAAACTGCGTTCTCCTAATGTTATCAGGATTATCAGTCTTCTGTAAATTAAATAAATATTGACTCAAAAGCTATATAAAAACATTATTGGAAATTCCAGTCCCTCCTGAATTTTCATCTGCCAAAAGCTCTGTGCAGGAGCAGCCCCAAACCCCATGGTTTGTGTCCCCTCTCTAGTGTTTATCTGTACAGCAATGCAATCACTGGGGGGTTCTGCTGGCTTTTTGAGACAAGAAAGAAACATGACCTTGTGTAGAGATCTTCAAAAAACAACAAGCCAGGAGAACTAGAGAAAGTATTGCTAGAAAAAATAATCCCAGCAATAGGAGCTGTGGAGGTGCAAGGTCTGGTTAGGTGACCCTGAACAGATATAGGCAGGCTTAAAAGTAACTGGGTAAGTGACCTCAGCACTCAGGGAGGGTTCCTTTCACTCCCCAAATCCATCCTGTCTCTCATCATCTTCTCTTTTCAGTTTTGCCTCAGTAATGAACAAAGCCCAGCCCATTAGATAGTATTTATAACAAGTGCAGCCTGGAGTAATATTTTAATGCCACCAAAAAACTCAACCAAATTGAACTGAACAAAGTGAAATGAAATGGGAAAAGCTCACAGACTCACTCTGCTTTTTAGGGATGCTTTTGCCAGGGATAAATTGCTGTGAGATGCCTTAGTTTTTAACAACACAACAGCTTCCAGTAGAAAATGTCCAACTGAATTATTTTAATTGAACTTTTAAAGGAGGTCTAATAAAGAGAACTTTAAAGTCAGAGTTGTCTGAGTGCAACACATGGGCTGGGTACTGCTGTATGAGCATCTCAGCTACTCCTGGGTTTCATTCTGTCAGTCAGGTTGTCTAAAATACAAATCTAAATAGGAGACAGAAGTTCAGCTAGGATGGTTTTCCAAAATACTCACAAATCTCCTTGAACAGGCTGTGCCAAGAAGAGCTGAAGGTCAAGAGTTCTCCAAGCTGCTGCCAGGCAAAGAGGAAAGAGCACCTGGGTTATGATGCTGCTAAACTCCAGTGCAGAAGCCAAGAGACTTAATATGACATCCTGAGGACAGAAACACAACTTAGATCTTCTCTGGTTTTATGTACAGGTTATACATGGAGTTACACTTTGATATATTTATATTAGCTATCTTTTAACTTATTAACAAGTATCTATTAATTTATCTATCAATCTATATTTAGAGGTCTCACAACCCAAGTCTCATTGTGTTTGAGGCTGTGCATACACAGAATTAATACAAAGTTGTCCCTTAAATTGACATGATCAGTTTAGGGCCAATCTGATTTTTGTAATTTGGAAAGGGAAGTCCAAGACAGGCAGAGACTGGTTTGCTATGGCAAAATCTGCACAGAACTGGGACCAGAGTGTGTGTCAAGTCTCTGTTTAACACTGAGTGTTGTATGAAGAGGAGGAGAGATGAGAGGGAGGATTGGTTATTTCAGGTATGGCTTTATTTCCACTAATAGTTCCTGATGTCTGATTATCCCATGCATTGACAGTGACCTTGACAAAGGTGTATGGTGATGTGCTACCACAATGTGGGTTTTGTTTCAAGCCTTGTGACATACCAAATGCTGAGGTCAAGCCTGTACGAGCTGCCTTTGCCTGAGTTTAGTGCAAAGAGAAGCCCAGAATAGAAGTTTTGTAGAGATGAAGCAATCCTTATTTCAGTCTGTTTTCTGGGGCAGGCTTCTTGCCAGGGTGTAGCATCTCCCTCTGAGTTGGGCTGTGGTGTACTTTAGGAGTGAATCTTGTTTTGCAGTGTGATGACAGGCTCGTGCTATAAAAATGTCATCCATCTAACTACTCAGATCTGGTTTGCAAACTTCTCTAAGACATTTAGACTCAGGGTTCTGTTAAGATTTGTTCCAGGGTGAGAAAGCAAAACCTGGCTATTGGCTGGGTTGGATTTAGATATTAATTTTGTTCTTTTTGTGTTCTTACAAGCGACTCAGTGAAGAGATTTCATTCCTGACTTACTCCAGGATACTTGGGAACTATCTCCATAGTTTCAGTCTCTCTTGATATGAAAATCTAATCATGTTCATTGCTCAAAATCAACTCTGCTTGAAGATTAATGCAAAAAGGCTCAGCCTAAGCAAGCAGCTTGTTGAGGCAATGTAGATAAGAAACCCTTGTGGGTTGCTCTAAAAGTCAATAGACTTGGGTTTAGAAGGATTAGTGAAGGGCTCAGTCCTGCAAGGTGCTGAGCATGATGGATTGCAGTACTGAGTAGCTGCATGTGTGCAGGCAGATGCATGAAAGTCAAAGGCACTGTTCAAACCCACATGAGTTAAGCTCATGCCCATATGTTTTGCTGGCTCCAGTTCAGAGTTCTCAGTAACTGGTAAGGTGTGTTGAGCTCTGGGGGAATCCCAGATCTCAGAGCTGTAAAGGCCCAGGAGTCCCAAGACCAAAACTCAACTTGCTAGCTGAATTAGTTTTTTAATCTCAGTGGCTGGGTTGGGTTCAGTAAGTCTAAGCAACTGTGGTTGAGCATACACAGAACCTTTCAGACTGAGATGAACACTAACATTGCACCCTGGAGCAGCCAGTGAAGTGCACAATGTGTCCAAATGAACACCAATTGTGTCACACCTTAATGAGAATTAATAGCTCTGATGTAGCACTGGGGGACCTCAGTCATGCTCCAAGACCCAGGAGGAGCTGGCATTTTACTGAGACACAAGAGAAAGGAGATCTGGTTTCAAGAATCTTCTGAGAAGAGCACTAATTAATAGGAAAATATATGTGGCACCAGCTGAAGCTCCCAGTGGGTTTTCAAGGGTCAGTCCCATGAAGGTGGACCAGTCCTTCATCTGTTCTTTAGGGTGTTTTTTTTCTGCCCTCTCTTCCCAACATCCATTGGTTTTGCCACTTTGCACACATATTCCTATTTGGAAAGTGATTTTACCTCTCTCTGATAATCTTTGTAGGGTGAGCAGCAATTCCTTTGGCTCAGCATTACTTGTGCATTTATTATAGCATCTAGTTAATGAAAATAAAGACCAGCAAATTCAGAATAAGAAAGAGAATAAAAGCTAACCTAGATGAGATGGACATGAGAAACCTGTGCTCCACAAAGTATTTGTTTAAAACAAGAAAGAGGGCAGGAGGAGATGTTGAAAGAATTGCCTATGGCCACACAGTTAGTTAGTGGCAGAAGCAAAGGATAAAAAAAAAACCCAAATAAGTCTCTTGCAGCACTACTTTGGTTATACCCAGCCCCATGTCATTGGTCTTCAAAATCTGTACCTCCAGAAGCAAGAGTCACCTGGGAAATGGAGAGTTTGTTATGAGGATGAAGGGAGCTAAGGAGACAAACCCATACCTACTGTGTGGCTACTTCATGCACCAGTTGCAGAACAGCTCTGAGTTCTCTGCAATATCACATATTGGCCAGAGGAAAGGTGTTAAACTTCAGGGTACCCAGTTGTTCTGGTGGACCTGGCACATCCTACCTTGCTGCACTCTCCTGTAAAACATAAAGCCATTGTATGGCTAGGCTTCATGAACAAAGCTCCAGGGAGGGCTCCATCCATGCTCCTCCTCAGCGCCTTTTCCAAGCACTGATAAAAAGAGGATAGCAGATAGCACCCTCGAGCCTGAGCTATGGATTTTTTTAGGTGAGACACAGCATGCACAGAGCTGGACCCACCCTTTAGTCCTAAGGTTCATCTGCCAGGGCCTAGCAAGCTTGGACGCTGGCAGCCAAGTCCTTAGGATGGAGGTTTAACCTCTTAGCTGGAAGGCCTTACAGGGCTAAACGAGCTCCATGTGCCCGGGTTTGGAATCAGAGTTGTCCTTCTCCTAGGATGACTGCCAGAAGGCTAATGAGCTCATCCTCCCCATCCAAGGATTCTAGGAACATGGGTATCACTCCCCACACTTTCCCGTGGGCAATGAGTTTAATGCTCCCTCTGCTGTGGGCACAGTTATGGCACCAGGGGCCACAGGAGACCACAAGGGATTTTCAAACTGTGCCTGATAAAGCCATTACTCCCATCATTATACATCACACATCCATCTGACTGTTCATTAACAGCTCTGACCTGAATGTGTCAGTTTACAACAAACTCCAGGAGGATTCCAGGTTTATTGCCATATAACTGCTTTATTATACATAGAAGGCTGTAATAAGCTGATTAAAAAAAACACTTTTTTTTTTTTTGAAGACTTAATATACACTTTTCTGACATCAGATAAGTACAAAATAAAGCTGAAGCTTCACCCAAAATGCATTATGCAAAGAAATCTGTCACTATAAAAAGCCTAAAGCAGGCAGGACTCCCTGTACCAACTCTTCTCTGCAATGCCTTGGCTGCAGAAGAGGGAGTCCTGTTGTGGCAACTGTTCATTCTTGAACAGCCTGGAGTCAAACTCATCTTGTCTATGATTCAGCTGGTGCAAGACACCATTCCTCCCTAGGAATGCAGCTTTCTGCTAACAGCATTTTCCTGCTGAGGAGGAAAGTTCTAGAGTTAAATGGAAAGTGGCCTTCTCAGTGTTTAGGGTGAAAGGCAACATCCCAGATTATTACATCTCAGGAATCTCAGCTTTCCTGGAGGGAAGCACTGGTAAAGGATTGAAAGAGGCAAGGACTTTGCTGCTAGATTTTCATTTCATTCATGCCAGATGAGACAGAACTGGCCAAACACTAAAATGGAACTGAAGTGTTTCAATAAGGTCCCATTAAATATGTCAACAAAAATGATATTTTGCTGAATTTGCATTTCTGGCAGAGAAAACTGTTCATCCAGGAGAAAAAAAAATGAAAATAAAACTTGGTCAGCTCTATCAACAGAGCTGGTTATGACAAGTGAAGTTCATCACATCTAGGCTAATGGGGTGTGAAAAGTTGGCCTTGCTGAGTGCTTGTAAACCTTTTTAACAGCTCCTGAGAGGCCTGGGAGGAAGGAGTGAGCCCTGATTACTCTGTCCCTTCTCTACACAGCTGTAATGTGCTGATCCAGACAGGGCTAGGGTGGGAGAAGCCTGAGGCTTTGCTCCATGTTCTTACACAACGAACACCCACCTTCATCTTCAGGCCAATGTGTTTGTGTCCATCCCTCTTTTCATGCCTAATACTACATGGAGAGAATAAGCCATGATGGCAAGACAGCAGGTGTTAAAAATACATCTAGATGTGGTACTTAGGGCCACGGTTTAATGGCATTGGGGTGATAGGTTGATGGTTGGACTTGATGATCTTAGAGGTCTTTTCCAACCTTAATGATCCTGTGACATCACATAGCACCCAGATTGCTTCTTGTCCTTGTTTGACTTCACACTGCCCCAGGGAATTAATTTGGGTGTGTGTTTTTTCACTTCAGAGAGGTGGAGGTAGAAAAGGAGTTGTGTTGCAGCCCTGCTGGCATGGCACAAGCTGCTTACTGCAGGATGTGAGGATCCCAAGGAGTAAAGTCTGTTTAATAGTGGTGAAGAACTGTCCTGGACAGAGGGAACCAAAGTTGGTATACATACAAATATCTGAAATAGACCCAGGAGCAAGATCTTCTGCAAACTACTCAAGTATTTAACTTGGAGGGAACAAGGTGATGGCTCCAGCAGGAATCAGTTATCGTTTGGTTTGTGGTTGCCCTGGATATGAGACAGTGGAGCAAGGTGCTGGCACATAAGGGCAAGTATTTTGCAAAAGAGAAGGCAGAATTATGAGGAGCATCTGCAATATTTTAAAGCAGGACTTCATCAATCAGAACCCAAGTTAAAAAGGGAAAGAAAGGATTCTGAGTCTCACACCCAAGCCATTGATAGTGGCAGGGCTTTCCAGTCTGTGCTGTACAAACAGGGAACAAAAGCCCCAGATATTGCTGTTAATCAAAGCCCATCTTTTGAATCTGTTATTGGGTTTTTCCTCTTGTTGCAATCACTGACCAGCCCAAGCTGAATTGCAGTGTTCTTTATTAACTGGCACGGCTTGCTCCAGCTTAATTAGTGCAGACCACTGGAGTTAAGGTGAATGAGGTGAACATTAGATGCAATTTGATCACTGATGTTGAAAAGGCAACCAGACCTCAACTTTTCTCTCTGTAAGTACATGCCTGCCTTTTGTGAGATGATCAATAACACTTCCACTGGAGGAGGTGGGCAAAGCACCTTTCAGAACTGATAATTGTGCAGGATCCAAGCCTTTTCTAATAAAATCTTTCAAAACCTTTATAAAATTTCTGCTGAAGGCCAGCTTTCCTAGGAGACCTATAATTATTGAGAGCAAACGAGACAAGAGATGAGAGTTATCAACCTCGTTCACATAAATAGGACAAATTCAAAGAAAGGACCTGAAAAACAGAGATATGGACAATGATATAAAAGTGGAAAGAAATAAATAAAAATAGGAATGATGATAAAAGAACAGGGATCAATATCTCTAAAAAAAAATCATTTAATATTATACAAACCATAAAGCATACACACATTCTCTGATTTCCCCAAGGTCTCCTGGCTCATTCTACTTTCTTGTAAAACCCACAGCTTTACACACTGCATCCACAACTCCTACTTTAGCAATACAAAATGTTCATCCAGACTACAGGATATCCCAAGAGCTTTATTCCCTTCATGTTGCTCTTCCTCTACTTTTTTCATTGTTCAAAGTCAAATATTTATCATTTGGCATCTTTTATGTTTTGCTTTGATCCCCAACAGAAAGCAGAGAACCCTTCTCCTTGTTCTCCCTCCGGAAAGCCATGAAGGCAAAGGCATCACCATTTTCAGTGGTGGGCAGGAAGATGCAGTAGGACAAGCAACTTAAGGTAGCAGATAGGGAGATGGCTCCAAAACAGTTGTTTTCCCCAAACCATGGCAACATATCAACATGTATGTATGTATGGCTAGGCTTCACGAACGAAGCTCCAGGGAGNTTCAGACTGTGCCTGAATGTCAACATAGTGACACATTGAAAAGCCTGGCATCCAGGAGGGAAAAATGCTACTTCAGGTTGAGGAAGAGACTCAGACATCTTTGCTCACCTTTGAACACATCCATTTTATATTGGCAGCTTACACATTATGGCACAGCCTGACTTACACTGAAGTCTCTTGAATCTCTAGCCCTTTCTAAGAAGAGAGAAAACAACAAAAATACAGTGTTTTCTGCACAGTGTGGTCTGTGCATCCCAGGCTTTTGTGTGCTGTATTGGTGGGGAGTGTTTGTGGGAAGCCTGTTTTAAGTTTATCCTGATCCAAAGGTGTTTTCCTTCATCTAAATTTGCCTGGACCGTTGTCCAGACTATGAAGAAGGAAGGTGTTGATCCTGCCTCCCTCCTGACAAAGTGTGCTGTAGATAATGGGTGAAGCTCTACAGGATAGAGTACAAAAAGGGTCAAAAGTGACATTAAAGATCCAATTGTGTCCTTCTCTTCCCAAACAACAGACTCCTCAGTGTGGAGATTTGGTAGATGGATGGGGACAACACTCCTCTGGCAGCATCTCCGCCTCTTGTCTCACAAGTGGCATCCCTCAGGGATGTTTCAGGCAGAGGTGAATTCCCCAAGGTCCCCCAGACTTTTGGAAGTCACTCTCTCAATTCTTTTCACAAGTGCTTACCTGTGGGCTCAGGTCTTCATCCCTTCCACTTAGTGCAGAGGGGAGAGGAGACCAGTCAAAAAGAAAAGGAGGGAAAATTTTGTTTTCCTAAAGAGAGGAAAAAAATACCAACTTAGCAACAACTCAATACCCCCAGCAGATGTCCAGACTCTCTGAGGTATCCTCAGTGATCATAGGAAGGACAGGAGGTGGTAGAAAAATGAGAAGGAGGTGGGGAGGGAAAAGATTACACTGGAAACTCACCTGAAAGAAGCAAAGGAAGATGGGTGTGAGCCAGGCTGCAGTCTAGCTCCCATCACTGCTGCTGTGTTGAGCAGTGCTTATCAATTCTGTGGAGTTCTGGGAGCCTTCAGGTGATTGCACTAAAAATACCTTATCTGCAATTGTTAAAAATAATTTCCTTCTTTCTATTTATTGACCTCCCTCTTTACCTTTATGACCTTCCATTCCCAAACATCTCCAAAGTATTTAAAAATAACAATCTGACTTTCCTCCCTGGCAGCCTAATTTGATTAGTTTATCTAGCTCTGTTTAATTGGGTGCACGAGGAAAATGAAGACCTAAAGGAGGAGCTTTGCCTTTGCCCTTTAGTGTGCCACTCAGTCTGATGTCTGAGAGGAATGAACAACACTCCTCACACACTGTCCCTAAATACCTTTTTGGGGGATTCAAATATGAACTGCTTCCTTTTGAGCTACTGCTTTGTTGTCTTGGTGGTCCACAATCTGAGGAAGAGCTGTGCTCTGGGACAAAGAGACATCAGACTGAGGGGAAAGCAGGAGACAGAGCAGCAAACCCCAACAGCTGGTACATGGATCAACAGATGCATCTTATTCCAGGAGTATGTTTTCCTTACTGTGTCTTCTCTTGCTATACACGAGCCAGCACTACAAAGTCTGAAGCTGGCCCTGTGTCTTCTTGCATGTTGCTTAGCTGTGGCTTCTCATGGTTTGAAGTAAACCTATTTCTACATTTGTGATCTTCTAACAGCAATAGGAAGCAATCTGGAACTCATCAAAGAAGATGAACTCCGTAACACAGCCACTTCACCCTGAATTGTCTCTTTAAGGCACCAGATCCTTTCTTTACACATGAATTTACCTCATGGAGAAGACTTTGCTTGTGGGAGTCCTCAGGTATAGGCATGGAAGGAAGAGCTGTGCAGGATGACTGTCCTGGCTTGGCTGGGAAGGATGATTCAGAATTGCCTTGTTCATCCTTTGATAGAGGTGATTTGTTGTTTATCAAGCAGTAGTATCAAAGGCAGGGGGGAAAAAGTCCAGCAGAATGGATACAGATGCACTTCATTTAATTTAGTACTTTCATGCTCCTCACTTTGTGATTGGGGATGCAGAGAACAGCAGGCACTTTGTGCTGCAAGCACAGCTTTTTAGAAGAGCTTTGCAGAACCTTCTGCCCTATTACCACTTGCTGTATTCTACTCTCAGGCTTAATTATTCATCTTATACCCAAGTGTTGCAATGATTATACTGAAGAGCAGTTAGGTGTTTTCAGATGGAAGTGGTGTTGCAGCCTTGGAGAGATGAGTATTTGAAGGGTATGAGTTTGTCCCTTTTGTCCCTTCCCCCCTGCCAAGGAGGAGCATTACCTCTATGTCCCTCCACTGCTCAATCTTTGAGGCACATCTCATTGTTTGCCTCTCTCCTCCCTCTCACAATTACATCTTTCAGCTCTCTTGTGTCATTACCTTTCCCCTCTGTTGATTTGCCTCTGCAATTGAATTTTCTCCATTGCTCTCTCTGCAGGCTTGGATGAAAGCCCATTGAAGAAAAACTGACATTTTCTTAGTGAACATATTGTTGAAAGGAGGAAACATTAAGGATAACAAAACCTAACTGCAGCTTTCTGCCTGTGGTTTGGGGATGGGTCAAGAGTCTTCTCTTTATGTTTCCAATAGCCTTTAGTTTCTCTGACTCCACGAAACTTGAGCAAACCATTTCAGCAGCATTTTTGAAGGACCAAGTTGTCTAGATCCCAGGAGAAAGCACAAAATGGTCCTTTGAAGAGGCCATCTACTGAGAAGCAAACCTTCTCACCTTGCTCTGCATTTTGGAATTAACTGGAGGTAACGGTGAAAGTGGCTAATTTCTGCCACCAGAAAGTTAGGCTTTCAGTTGAAAGTAGTCATTTAAGCCACCAAAAGAGAGCCTGTTACCTTTGGAGCGTGAGTCATTCCACCCACTGCAGACACTGCACACAGGAAGAGGTGACTCACTCTCTGGAGATGCATCCCTTTCTCTTCACAGCCTGGAAAGGAGAGCTAGATCACTGGCTTAGACATCTAAACTTTTACATGGCTAAACCTGGGTAAAACTAATCCTAACTTTGCTGGAGATGATACAGATATTACCATGCTTCACAATAAAGCATGTGATAGACATCAAAGCACTGTTGTGCTGTGATCCTTCAAGTGGAGATGCAACAGGTGGTGCTGCAACAAGTGGAGCTGCAGGGTGACCTCCTGTCTTGTCCTAAACAGGTCTGAAGAAAATATGAGTCAGCTCAGGTTCAAGCTGTGGCCTCAGCTGAATTCTCCCAGGCAACAGCAGAAATTCTTTTTGTGTTTCCTGCTACTAAGCGGTCAGTGAGCACTCACAGTCCAGCTTGATTTCCCTCTCCTTTGCCATCCCACCTGGACATTGCACCCTATGGGCTGTGGTGTCTTCTTTCCACTGAGCTTCTCATCCTTAGTCACCTAATCTGATCTCTCTAGCAGGCTTGACTTACTGTCCTGACACTACCAGAACATCCCAAGATCCTGGGGCAGGTTGGAACAGAGTGGAAGACCTGGTTTCTCTTTCCAAAGGCACCTCCAGCCAGGCTAGCTATGGCCATGCTGGCTGTGTCCCAGTGAAGTACCCAGTGCAGCCCTTCACACCAGTACTGGAGCACAGCCAGTTCTGTGCAGAGAGCACAAGAGCAGCCTTCAACTTTTTAATTTCCAGAGAACCACATGATGGGGAAAGTTAAGGCTTGTTCTTTCTCTCTCTTGCTCATAGTTTCTCTCTTGCAGTTTTGTTGAGGGCTGCATCAGTACATTCATTTATAAAAGTGACCTGAAGACAAATGCTCACAAGCTTTTCTTGCCTCTCTACTGCTATCTGGAAGGCAAGGCTCCAGTTTTTAACCATATGACACAGCAAGATAAGCCTTACAATAAAAAGCAAACAATGCAAGGCCAGCCCCAAGCCTCCAAGCCCTGATCTCCGTTTGTTCAGCGTTTTCCCTGGAGGTTGTTGGAGCTACCTGTGAATAAGGCTGAATGGAGAAAGTCAACTTTGCTGAAGCAAAGAGCACAGCATTCTGGGTTATTAAACCATTTGTCTTACAACCCTGGGGAAAAAAGGAGTTTGCTACAGGAAGTCACAAATGGACTGAGTTTGCTTGTCTGGAGCTTGCTTCTCTCCAAGTTCGTTGCAGCCCCAGCTTGGCACCAACTGCTGGTGAGGAGAGAGCAGAGCCTGAGAAATGCAAAGAAAAGGATGTGTCAGGAAAGATATTTTTGAACCTGGCTCTGGCTCTTGTCTGCACTATCTCCAGATCTCCCCTCAACAGTATTTTTTCATAATTCATGATAGGTTGAGGGTTTTTTTCCCCAACACAGCATTATAAGAGTTAATACTGTCAAAAAAACTCACTCTTTGAGTAAACTATATTCTCCATGGCATGGTAATACAATATGCTGTTAAATTCTTTCACTCAGGAGGGAATAAAGGATATTTGAGCATAAATGCATTATCCACAATCCACAATAGCACAGCCTATCCCCCTGTGGATAATGCTATTAGTGCTACATTTCAAATTAAAAAGCATATGCTCTTCTTCTTTCAAAAACAAGGGAGTGCTGCCCACTTCCTTCACTTGACTAAAAACAAAAGCTTTTAAAGTGATAAAACAGCATTCATTTGATAACAACAACCATCTGCATCTGATCTAGCTAAGTGTTCACATTTAAAGACAAATTGCTGGCTGGGGAAAAATGAAATACAAGCGTGAATATTGACTTGATTTGACCACAAATTGGTGCCTACTGTCCCCACCACTACTAACTCTAATTTTGGCACTAAATCTTGGCCTTGAATAGCAAGCCCTGATCAAGGGCTCTTTAAACCATTTTACTAGCAATAAACACTTTCTCAAACTTACCCTTCTCAGCCTATTAGCCTGTATTAATTAAAGTGGGTTGCTTATTAAGTTTTGGGGTGGTTTTTTTTTTGTTGTTGTTCTGTTTTATCTTCAGAATAATTTGGAAAGACACCAAGGTCTTAATGTACCAGATTTCATAACACAACATGATATTAACAAACATCAAACTCCATCAATAATCTGTGCAGCAGGCATCCTCAAAGCATGTAATTAAGATAGCACAAGATAACATCAGCCACAGAAAAAAAGGAGAGTGGAGGAGGAAACACAAATGCAGTTTTCTGAGGAGACCACATTGAGATTGTCCCATTGAGGTCAAGACCTAGGAGCAGCAACATGGGAACACTGCAAATGTTTTTCTCCTAGTGCACTAAACTGAGAGGAACAGTGTAGGGCATGGGTCATCCTCAGAACAACAGCAGCTAGCACAGCCAGAATGGAAGATAAATAGTGGAATACACAAGTGTCCTTTCAGAAATGGTTGTGCAGATTCTTATGGGAAAGTCCTCAAGTGTTATCACCTTTCCTTCATTTTTAAATCAATGAGGAATATAATAAAGGCAACAATAGTCACTTGTTAGAGAGTGCTTTTCATCAGCAGGTCTTACAGGCTCTGCAAGAAGGGTCAGTGTTTTGAATTGCACACCAGTTATCTCCACTGCTTTAGTTCCTGTGCTATTCTGACAAACTGGCAGGAGGCTGCTAACAAACCATGCAATGCTAAACCCAAATATCATCACCATTCTCACTCTGCACTTTCAAGAATCACCCAGAGTTCCCCATCTGCAGGGTTCAGAAGGAGCACAGTGGGNACAGTTATGGCACCAGGGGCCACAGGAGACCACAAGGGATTTTCAGACTGAGCCTGAGTGGGATATGTACCTTCTTTCCAAAATGTTCCCCTTGGGCTTTGGGAAGTGTTGGTGGCTCTGCACACTTCCTAGTCTCTCTTCACTAGTAAACTGCTGGATATATTCATGCTGGAAAGTGTAGATGGGGATGTGTCTGCTTTCCTTCTCCTAGCATAGCTGAATACATCCATACACAGCTGAACATGTATATTTAGCTGTTAAAAAATAAAATGGAATTAAAAATTCTGGCATAGCATGATAACAAATTTATTTCCCATCAGAATGTTCCATCTTTTTGGGCAAAACTTTCTGCATTCCCAGGCAGCAGCAGACAAGCCTAGATCTGTATTTTGAGTAACCTCATAGAGGAGAAATTACAAAGCATATTTCAGATGCAAAGTAAGTAAGTCCAGGCTAACAAAACTCCCTTCCCCTCCTCACAACCCCCAGTGCCAGGCAGAAAAGTAAACCAATTTGTCACTGCTGCTGCCTGGTGCCAGGATAAAAGCGTGTGCTATTCCCATCCCTTTGCCAGAGGTCACTGGATGCAGTGTCTCAAAGGCTGTCTGAGGGAAAACAAATGAGTGCAAACATAATCAATTGAAAGGAGGAAGCTCTGTTGTGACTAGTGGGAAGGCAAGGGGGCAAGGGATGATATCTTTTGGGGAGAGCAGGGGAAAAAAAGAGAGATGTGCATGGTTCATCTGGCAGAAGCCTACTTGAATCACTCTGCAAGGGGCTGGCTGCTTTCAAGGACAAATGGATAATACACGTTTCACTTGGGCTGAGATTGTGAGTACCTTTGAATGTACTGATACAGCAATTAAGGGAACTAGTGTCCTTGGGCAGCTGCTGAGGTTTCTTAAAAGTGGAGTTGTAGACAGCACTTGAAGCCTTTCCTCACCAGCAGTGGGGATGCAGAGAACACATGGTGTTGTGTGTGCTTGGCAAAAGCTGGACATCTGTCTGCTGGCTATAGTTTGGGGCCACAAAGCCCTGACCTAGCATGTGCCCTGTTCTCACCTGTCCCTTCACAGAAGCAGCTGGAGGGACATCTCAGTGCCATTCCCATGTCGTATGTAGAGGTGCTTCTCAGCAATATGAAGCAGTACAAGAAACTAGAAAGTTTCGTGCCCTTGAACTGTTCCCTGTAGGATCAATTAATCCAACAAATGTGCAACTGGGCTTGCTTGCCTATGCAGCTTTGACAAATTTGTTTTCACAGAATCATTAAGTTTGGAAAAGACTTCTAAAATCATCAAGTTCAACCATCAGCCTATCACCTCAATGCCACTAAACCATGTCCCTAAGTACCATATCCATGTGTTTCTTAAACCCCTCCAGGGATGGTGACCCCACCACTGTCCTGGGAAGCCTGGACCAATGCCTAACAACTATTTCAGGGAAGAAATAGTCCCTCACATCCAATCTAAACCTCCCCTGGTACAACTTAAGGCCATTTCCTCTTGTTTTGTCACAGGTAACCCAGAAGAGACCAACCTCCATCACACTATGACCTCCTTTCAGGTAATTGTAGAGAGAAAGAAGGTAAATTATGGGGTTATAAAACTAGATCTTTCTTGTGCTACCCTCAAATGCATAGGCATGAGTCCAGCTCTGCCAGTTTACACTAACAGTGCATGCACAGCAGATCTCTGAAGACCTCTAGAGAAACAACAGCACAGCAGATGCCATTTTGGCTGATCACAGAAACTGGGAAAGAAAGCTGGAATTCTTACAAAGCTTAACAGAAAGATCTACAAACCCAGTGTTGATCTCCCATCAGGAATAGGCTGGGGACACACAGAGACACCTGTTATCTGATGAGAAATGAGTTGTAAGAGTTTCATAAAGGAGTAAAACCAAACCTTAATTCCCCCTTTCCTCCCAACTCTGCCAGGTCTAGACTGGCACATCCATACTGAGTCACTCTCCATGCTGAGAGTCACCCAGAGGGAAGTTACATTCTACCTGTGCACTGCAATGATTAACTTCTAGCCACAGGTTTATTAGGCTCATTTTGCTTTAGAAATTCTTTCTAATTTATTAGACTCATTTTGCCTTTCTGTGAGTTATCCTCCTACAACTCAGATCATTAATTCTCTGGATTTATTTGCCAAATATTTTTTTTTGTCCCTGGCATTATTTTTCTATGTCATGACTTACTTAAGTTGTAAGCTTCTGCAGGTTGTCTTTTTTTGTTCTGTTTGTAGTCCACCTAGCACTTTGATTGGGAGCACACTATCCCTGTGTGAGACAGATATATATTATATATACAACAGGCAGTTCATTGTTAGTTCTCTGTATCCCATGTTCACGTTGTGCTGGTTAGTTCTGACAACCTAGAATTCACATGCTGTGTATTGGTCCCCCTGCTTTTCTATGTATTTCTCTCTATCAAAGCAGTTTGTTAGGGCTAAAGCTTAGAAAGAAAGTTCCTTCAAATATTCCCCAGTAGTCATTCTCAAGCACAGGAAGAAGGAGGTTCAGCCACTAAACAAACAAAAGCTGCATTAATTAGGCTGTTATTTCTGGAAAGTGTTTTGATGTTATTTTGTTCCCCTTTGAGGAATGCCTGTGACCCCACCTGACACTCTCACCACCATCTTTGCTCTTTCAAGGTATCTTTTATTGCCAGACAGAGGGAAAAAAATATGTATTTGAATGTGGTCACCAGATAGGCCACTGTTAACATCTCTAGAGTAGAGCAAGATAGTGTAGAATAAAGACATCCTTGGCATTCTCAAGAAGCCAGGTGTGGGCAGAGAGGACTGAGGTGTTAGCACCCATTGCAAAGATTAAAGCTTTGACTTTGGCCACACTAAGGCAGATTCTCAGCTGGTGTAAACTCAAGTAGCTTCCAAAACAAAGGAACTATGTCTGTTCTATCCTGTGACTTCATTGCAGTTGGAGAACATGTGATGGAAAGAGATCTCAAAGGTCACAGCACACAAGCTCCTGCTGTCGCAGGCAACTGCACCACGCAATCCCACTCATAATCTGATCAAGCTTCATCATAAAACTAGTCAGGCTGCTGCTTGCCACCCACTCCTCCTGCTGAAGGCTGTTCCTGAGCTTCCCTCCTCTGCTGGCTGCAAACCTCCTTCCAGCTTTCAAACAGAATTTATTAAAGGGAATCCATTTCAGCTTGCTTTCTGAATGCACAGTTCGGATCCAGCCAGAGGAGCAAGCAGAGGAGAGTGGGGCTTTGCATTTCTGTTGTTCCACAAATCTGGGAACACATTCCCTAGGTGCAGGAAGCCCACTAAATGGATAAAAGGTAGAGTTCAGCTCTAAGTTCCTGTCTTTCCTTCTCTTTAGCCATGGCATGTAGCTAATGTCCCTGCAGCTGCTTGGCTTTCTGCTATTTCATTGCTGTCTTTCCTTCACAGTTCTCGTGGGCAGAGCTATTTCCTCAGGATGAGGCTTACCCCAGGACAATTGAAAGCAAGGAGAAAATAGCTATACCAGTTGTTCACTCCAAATCCCAGGTGAACCACAATAAATCTACAGGCAGTTCACTCACAAGATCACCAGGCCAAACTTGAGGATAATTAAATCCTGTAAGCATCACAGAGAGTAGAAAGATGGGTTAGTTCTGCCCCCTGAACCCTCAATGTGTTATGGTAGCTTAACATGGAAAGTAAATGAGACTTTCCATTCAGGTTCATCTAAGTACAATGCTTCATATTGGGTCCAACATAATTTTGACCAACTGGGAGCTAGGGTCAACACTAAAGTCATCAGCAGTCTGGCTGCTTCACTAATGAAATGCTGTTCAGCTTTACTCTGCATCTACCACTGTAAGTGGCAAAGAAACCTCTGTATCTCAGTCCAGACTGATAGCAAGTACTGGTGGATGAGAAGTCAGACAAGAGCTGGCAATGTGTGCCCACAGCCCTGAAGTTGTCCATGTCCTTGGCTGCTTCCCCAGAAGAAAGATAGTGAGAGATTTTTAAGCAGATCCTGTTGTGACAGGACAAGGGGTGATGGTTTGAAACTAAAAGAAGAGAGAATTAGACTAGAGAGAAGGAAGAGATGCTTTATGCATCTGGTGAGACCTGGCCCAGGTTGGCCAGGGAGGTGGTAGATATCTCATCCCTGGAAACATTCCAGGTCAGGTTGTTTGGGGCTCTGAGTAACCTGCTCTCATTGAAGATATCCCTGCTGACTGAAGGGGGGGGGGGGGTTGGACTAGATGACATTTAAAGACCCCTTCCAGTCCAAACCAGTCTGTGATTCTCTCATTCTAGGTTTGGCTGCACTATCAAGTCATGTCCTGGCCTCAAATCCTCCTGGGAACACTCTAGTTATGTTTAGTCAAGAAGGTTTCCAAGTTTGGTACATACATTTTCTCTGCACAGAAATAAAACATTTTTGACTAGCATTTTCACCTTTCTGGTATGAAAACTATCAAAAGAAATACATTCTATATATATATTAAAAAAAGAGCATAATCAGCTCAAGAAGAAAGCTTTCTCAAGAGGATGTGATCAGAAGAAGGGAGAATTCACTTCTGGGCTTCCATTTGTCTGCAAAAAGTACCCCATTGTTTTGGCTGAGTTTTGTAGGACTAAAATGACAGTGATTAAGAGATTCGTTTAGTAAGCTTATGTTCCTTCCTTCCAGGCACACACACTCTCCCTGGAGGAGTTAAATTGGAACTCCAAAGAGGCTTGTGACAGTGGGGAGCTCAGAGGAGGTGTGGAGAGCATATTTGAGCAGATTCTGAGGGTGGCAGGTAGGGGGTTGGGGTAAGGAAGCAGAAGGTTGTAGTCTCTGCTCAGCTCTAGCTGCCTTCCAGCTCTCATGGTAGGTGTATCCATGGACCCCATTCTGCTAAAAGACAGTGAAAGAGCTTGATGGACTTTTCCTGGAAGCTTTCCAAGAGAGTTTTGCCTCAGCAAGAGCCTAATAATGGCAGAATTTAGCTGAAAATTTGCAAAGATTCTTCTTCCATTTGTGCTAACTCATCAACTACATTTCTGTTTTGTGATATCCACAATGACTTAAAAATACCTACTGCAAATTCGTGTGTGAAAACTGAAGCTATTGCTTTAGTTGGGATTGATCCTGTGAGGTACTGGGGATGCTGGCCCTGGACGAAGAAGTACAAACCCCTTTTGCTATACTTATCTTTCTTTCTTTGTCTTCCTCACATTAATGTTTCAAGTAGTTTCTTTCTTGTTATCTTCTTTTTTATCCTTCCTTCCCAAAAACGTTTGCCATTCCACCTCCATCTCACTCCACATGTACACCATCTCCTGTTTCTCTGTCTTCCTTCTTTCCACCAGGATCTTCCATGCAAATCATATTCTCCTGCCATTCTCTTATTGTCATTTTTTTTCCTGAGTCTCTTTCAGTTCTTCTCCCTCCTCCATATCTCTCCCAGCTTTTCTCTCTGGCTCCAAGGCTGTCCCACTCCTGGGCTCCAGGGAAGAGGTGTGCAGCAGCTGACACCAGGAATTTGAGTCCTGGATGTGGTTTCATTGTGCTCTTTGGGAGCTTCAAGAAGTGTGACCTTTTAGCAAGGATAAGAGAATACACCTGCCCCTAATAGGCTTTGAAAATTGACTTCAGAAGTGCCAAATGGGTCAATAAAAACCAGAAATGAAATTGATGTCAGAGGTTGTATATATATGACAACAAATAGCTTCACATGCTTGAATTTCTTCCTCAGTTGGGAAGTTCCCAGCTCCTGGCCAAGTAAATAGGCTCAAGTGAGGCACCAGAGTCAGAGCAGGAGACATCAGCAGTTGTTGAAGGCAATAAGGACACCAACTGCTTACACAGTGCAGCTAACCCTACCCAAGGTATCCATCATCAAGCCAGGCAAACAGGGAATAACCTACTTGTATTTAATTTTTTCTTTACTGTGTGGTAGTATTTTAGATTATAAAATAATGTCAGAGCAGGGGGTGTACATAGTAACTTGCAATAAAAAGCCAAACTGCTACAAGATTTTCCCTTATAGGCTTATTTTGTCAAGCATTGTTCCGCATTTACTTTTTTTCCCCCTCTTAAACCAAGAAATAGATCCTCCCTCTGCATTGTGAGGATCTCCTTTTGAAGACAAGAAAGAAGAACAGGACTAAAATAGTAAAACATAAAATAACCCTGGAGCCCATTCCTCTGCTCCCAAGTGGAAGAGGATTTCAAAGGGAAGCATTTGTAATTTAGAGCTCTGAAGAGCTGTGAGGAGGAGCTCCACTCCTGACTCTTGCCCACTGAGGATGCCAAGGCTGCATTCCTCTGTCACTGATGGAAAAGCTGGGAATAAGCCCAAGAATCACCACCCAAAGCCCTTCAGCTCTTCAGTCAAGTAAGTTCTGCAAGTCACTCAAATGCCTGGGATCAGGACTTTATGAGCCTGGCTTCCCCCCACACCTCCTCCCATTGTCTGGAGATGCCAAATCCTGCTGCAGGGAGGAAACTGCCTTAAGCTGCCTCTGACACATGCTAAAAGGGACCTGTGGCTGTGGTAGATGTTTGGATAGTGTTACTGCTCCTCAGAGAGCATGCTGGAGAGAGTGACAGCTGAGGGGACACCTGGAACAGTCCTAGGTCTCAGAGGACAGTTATTGCCAGGAGAAAAGTGGTTTGGCCAGCATTTCAGGGGCCCAGCCTAGCTGTGGCACTCAAGTGACCAGAGCTAGTGTATATTGCCATAGGACTAGTATTTTTTTTCTTCTTCAGCCTTCTCCAGCTGTAGATGACACTTGCTCCATCACATCCTCCCAAGACTGTAGTCTGAAACCAATCTTGCTGCTTTCCAAGCTTGACTACAGTGGGAACAAGATGGGGAATTTGGGCTAGCTTGAATTTTGCAATAGCTCGGTGATCATTTCTCTTCTCAGATAGCAAGTCTCCAGTGTCCACCTCTCATCTGGGTCACTGCCAGGGACCACTGGCCTTACTCTGCTCCAGCAAAAACAAGGTGAACCCCACAAGCTGATTTTAATTGGGATGAAAAACTAATTGCAATAAGATCACCAGCAGCTCCCTACAGCTCAGAGATATTTGAGTGAGAGCTTTACTGAGCAAGGGGAAAGTACAATAAGAGGGACCTGGCTGGATGCTCTTCACCCCACAACTCTTTATTAAAGGTGAATTCCTGGGGGTGTTTGGAATCTACCTCTGACTAGCAGAGTTAATAACATTGAGAGCTTTGATGAGAACAGCCTGAGCTTCCAAATTTCTGAATCTGTATGAGTTTTTGAACTCCTGAGGGGTTAATATATCCAGGTGAGAGAGAGGATAACTAACCTGTACCTATCAACCACTTGGATGATCACAACTAGAGCTACAGGAGATGCTGTGGATCACAGGACACTCCTTCTCACAAACCCTAGGCTCCTTCCAGCCCTCTGTGTGGACCTGCTGCCCCACTTCCAAGGTGGCAGTAACAGCAGCAGAGCTGGATATAACTTGCTCTAACACCTCCTCCTGTCCTCAGGTTAGCAGGACTGATGCCTCTCTTACCCTGCCCTTGCTACAACATCACTGAGTGTTTTGGAAACCAGGGAATTTTTTGCAGTACCAGGAAAAGGGTTTGATCCACACCACCAGTAGCAAGCTTAGAGACACATCAGTTGAAACTGAGGACCACTGGAAGTGGTTTTGTCTCACAGAAGTACACTCCTGTGGTTGTTTTCTTCTCTACCAGCCAAGTCTCTCCTTAATGCAACATATTGCCATATCTGCAGCCCTCAACACACAAAGGACATGGAGCTGATGGAGCAGGTCCAGAGCAGGCCACGAGAATGCTCAGGGGCTGGAACACCTCTGCTATGAGGACAGGCTGAGGGAGCTGGGATTGTTCAGCCTGGAGAAGAGAAGGCTTCAGGGGACCTACTAGTGACTTTCCAGTACCTAAATGGAACTTCCAAGAAGGCTGCAGAGGGCCTGTTTGCAAAGGCCTGCAGTGAAAGGACAAGGGGCAATGGTTTTAAATTGGAGAGGAGTAGATTTAAACTGGACATTAGGAAGAAGTTCCTCCCCACAAGGGTGGTGGAACACTGGCCCAGGTTGCCCAGGGAGGTGGTTGAGTTCCCATGCCTGGAGGCATTCCAGGTGAGGCTTGCCAGGGCTCTGGGCAAGCTGATCTAGTTGGGGATGTCCCTGCCCACTGCAGGGGGGTTGGACTAGATGAGCTCCAGAGGTCCCTTCCAACCCAAACCATTCTAGGATTCTATTTTGCCTGGATTTCTGCTCACTTTGCTTGAACTCCAGGTTGGCAGGACCTCTACTAACTTCCCTTGTGAAGGTGATGTGCTGCACAAGCCTTGTCAGTTTTGTTTGTGCACAGCACGTTCAGACCAGGTTTTGTTCACAGGTAGGTGGATGTAAGCCTTTACTTTTACACAATGAGATCCAGGCTCTATTCAAATTCTCCACTAATATTTATTTAAATGCTTTAAAATCCCAGCAGTTATAGCTGAAGTCATCTGTGTAAATATTTTCTGAAAGTGAGCTCCCCTTTCACAACAATGCCACTGCCTGCAAACATCATCTCCCTTGAATTCAAGGGACTAACAAAAGTTCTTCAACTTCAGAAGCTTTTTCCATTCTGACTCCAGCAATTCCAAAAGTTCAAAGGGCAAAAATCTCATCTATGTACCATATGGAAGATCTAGATGTGGAGCTGTAAGAGCTGAAAGTATCTGGCTCTAGGAGTCTCTAGAAGAATACAAGAAGAAGAGTCCCCTGGAAGAATACAAGGGCCCTGTAATATTCCAAGCAGAAGAGATGCTTCTTGTTTTAGATGTTCCCACTCCCTCCTTTTGTCAACATTTATGATTTAAGATGAAAAGAAATTATGAAATTGCTTCGTAGCTCAGTTTAAAATTGGCAACTTGCATAACTAGAGACACAAAGACCTTCTAGGCCTGATTTGGGTCACCTTTGAGAAAACCAATCACCTAAATTCCTCCAGAACCTGGGACTGAAATGCTGAGAACACAACCAAAGCAGCTCCTACAGAAGCAGGACAGAAGGAGAGACCTTGCCAGCTGTTCCTAACAAGAACCTTGTGTAATTAACAGCAGCTGTAAATGAAGCAAAGCCAACATGACAGTCACAGCTGGATTGTCTTCTCTGCTGAGCTTTATCTCCTCNGATGGAGCCCTCCCTGGATCTTCGTTCGCAAAGCCTAGCCATACATCTCCTCCTGACCAAGTGCAGATATCAGCATCCCTTCCCTTTCTGGGCACTAGATACACCTCTGAAACTCTCCTGCCTAGCCCAGCTCAGACCTGGCCTCTTTTAGATTACTAGCCAGCCTTTTGCAGAGCAGCCATCTCTGTCCAGGTGGGATAACCTTTGCTGAGCCACCCTAGCACTAAGCAGCCAAAGGCTTCTGCTGACCTTGGGTGACTGCTTCTCCTTTCCAGTCCTGTTCTTGCTCTCTGCTGGATTGCCTGCTGCTGCACAGCTCCCTTAATGTCAAGCAGAAAAAATGGATCAGGTAGAAATGCAGGGGAAAATCTTACAGGGAAATGAACTCCCAGGCTATTAAGATGGAAATAATTTAGCTTCAGTCAACTTTGCCAGTAGGCCCACTACAGAAGTCTGTGGTGTCTAAGGTGCCTCCTCACTGTTCCTCCTGAGAGCTGAGAACTGCTAACTCTCTGCACAGAGAGCTCTTCAGCCCTTTCTCCTCCCTTCCCTCTGGATGATACAGTGAGCTTCTTCCATCTCTCAGTTGCTTGGTTACCAGGTTAGCACTGCTAACAGATGCTGGATGACAGTTTGTTTAACACTGCTTCCTCCATCATCTGGGCTCTAGCCTTCTCCAGTGCTAACCTCCTGCAGTATCAAGTCTGAAGATGCTCATGTTCAGTGTCTCTTCCCAGGAACTAACCTCCTGCATCGTGTGTTCAGTCTAGTCTCTCCTGTAATCTCCAGTGTCCTCTGATGGAATTGCCTTGTCACAGACCAGTTTTCCCTGGATCCCTCACACTAATTTCCATGATTTAATGCTTCCATTCTCACAATGGCTGTTGCAGGAAAGAGCAATGTTTTTCCTCTTCCCTTGCACAGGAAAGAAGATATATCCATATATCATTGATCCCCTACCTTATAAGCTCTCAGTCTTGAGCAGAGATGTCTATATTTGTATGTTCACATGTGACCTCATATAATAACAGTCTTATTATTACAACTGTATTATAGAGGAATAATATTAGTAATGAGGAGCTTAACTGCCAAGCATTTCTTTCCATCAGTGATATGCAGATGCTGCCCTTTAAAACACAGGACACCTCTTCCAAATATTTATAGCATTGAACACAACAATGTGGCTCCTACCTGGTCCCAAAATGCAAATAAAGGATATATTTAAAATCAGGTTTCCTTCTATCTTGAAAATGAGGAATGGTTTTCATATTGCTTCCTTGCAGCTTCTTCCATTAACACACCAGCTCCAGTGATGCTACCAAGGATAAAACTTAACATCATTGGAGCCAGTGCATGAATGCAGCTGATTTTCTCTACTCCAGAACTACTCCTTAGAGAGGACAACTCCAATCATTAAAATCTTCTCTAGCCTGATCCAACGTGATCCTGTTGTGCCTCCAACACTTCAGAGCAGCTAAAATGGGACCTCCATCACCTCACAGCCAAAAGCTCCCTACAGCTGAGAGGTCTTTTTGGAGAGAGGTGTCTCAGAGGCATTTGTCCAGCTGGCAAACGGCCTGGCCAAAAATATATTTGATCCTTCTAGTGCTGAAGCCTAGAGCTTTTTGGATGAATCTGTGCTTAACTATTTATAATTGACCTTTGCACAAAAGAACATGAAATTTTTATAGCCTAAAGCCTCATTTATTAACTTTACTGGAGTGTAAAATATTGCTGTTTGCTATAAATTTGAACCAGGACAAACAATATATATGCTAATTGGTGGCTGTGCAACCACTCAGGGCCCTAGGTGCTCACCAGTCATTCCAAACAGGCAATGGAGAAGAATGGACCAGGCAGATGACAATTGAGGGGTTTGATACTCTCTGTTCAAACAATGAAGTCTGAAGAGGTCAATTAATGATGTTCATTATAAGAAGTCCATTTCCATCTCATTTCCTTTATAAATTAGTCCAGGTACCATGCTGTGTCCCTGAGAGAGTTGCTCAGATGCAAACTGCTGAGATGCACCTGCAAAACTGATCACTGGAGTTCTTTCATCACTCCTGACTCAGCTTTCCCTTTCCTTTGCCTTCCTTCAGCCCACCCATTTATCTTCTCCATTTTATCTCCTCTATCTGTACTTTTCTCTGTTTATCCTTTGCCCTATTTCTAGTTTTGCATTACTAGGATTTTTTTTCCTTTTGACTCCTGTCCTTTTCGGTGGAGCAGAGTCTAACTGGAGGCCTGTGACTAGTGGTGTGCCCCAGGGCTCAGTGCTGGGGCCAGGACTGTTCAATATATTCATTAATGATTTGGATGAAGGGGGAGAGTGTTCCCTCAGCAAGTTTGCGGATGATCCCAAGCTTGGAGGAGTGGCTGGCACACCAGGAGCTNCAGGTGCCAGAGCACTGGCCCAGGCTGCCCAGGAGGCTGTGGAGTCTCCTTGTCTGGAGCCATTGCAGAGCTGCCTGGACACATTGCTGTGTGAGCTGGTCTAGGTGATCCTGCTCTGGCAGGGGGGTTGCACTAGATGATCTTTCTAGGTCCCTTCCAACCCCTGACATTTTGTGATTCTGTGATTTTCCCCCTTACCTCTTCTTCCTATCGTTTCTTGCTTCTTTCTCCTCACATATTACCCTATCAGTACTTTGGGGATTTCATTGTTATTTTATTAACTTTGGATCACACAAGACCACATATTCCTAGGGCTCATCAAAACTCAATATG
>VWZO01018874.1:80510-113162 GCA_013396975.1 Bucco capensis | reverse complement strand
AAACAACCACAAAGAGGGGGGGGGGGAAGGGAGATGTGTTCAATAATATGAGGCTGAATCAGCTATTTCATGGTTGGTTGGCTTTTGGTAGCAAAGTAAGGTTGTAGAGATAATAGGAGGAGTGTGTTGGAAATGTCTCAAGTGGTCCAGGACCAGCAGCTGCATCTGAAGATCTCCTGTTGCTGTGTTTGTCACAGCTGTATCAATATATATAGGCTAGAAAGAGGAGTGGTAAGCTGCTAGCAATGAGTATCTCTGCTCTCAATCATTGTCCAGTGATGGAAAAATGGGAGACAAAGGCCCTTTTAAGGCTGGGTGGCCACAAAAGCTTGGCATGAATCTGAAATGATGTTCCTCAGAAGGCATCTTGCCTTTTCTCCACTTGCCTGCACCCATCCAGGTCACTGCCTACAGGCTGGAAACAGAAGCCAGGACATCCCAATGAGGAGCATCCAAAATTCTAACAGAGCACAATCATCTGGGGGAGCAGCAGAAAGCAGAGGGACACAACCAAGGAAGATCCAAAGATGATAAATCCACTAAGAAGTGCAGACTTATTTCCCTTGGACACAGATTTGGGATGCTGATTTTCATGGAACTTAGACTGTGTAAGGAATCCAATTGAGTTCATTGAATTGTGGGAAATTGCTAAGGATTTTCCCATCAAAATATTTGCAGAGAAGTATTTGGTTTCTATCAAAATAAAAAATCAGCTAAAAAATATCAGGATCACAGAAATTGCTTCAACATTTCCTTTGAAGTAGGCAGGCACAAGCCCTATTCTGAAGCTTGTGGGAGAGAATAATGTGCCCCAAAAATATCATTATCACGAGGCAAATTGACATAACTGGAGGATTTAAACTTCAAATAAAATTTGTAGCATTGCCAAACCATCCTTTAACTATTTTGCAACAGAAATTACATTTCTGTTTAACTTTTTCTGCTATCAATCTTATTGATATATTGCAATATCGTTGAGGGACAAAATTGTGCATGTGAATCAGATCTGGATTCTGGTGTGAATGTTAAACAAAAACATTTCTCTAAACCTACAAACTTTGTGCTTCCTGAGGAACAACAAAAGCCCTGCTGTGAAGCTGTCCTTGGGTATTTGTAAAGGTAAACAAACAACAAACTACTCCATTAACTAAACAGTTGTGTAGGGAAAAAAAAAAAGAAAATCAGTTCATCAATCTCTTATACATATGAAAAGAAAAAGCTCCCTTTAATGATTTTTGTTTTCCTATTTTCCCCCATTAATTCTAACACATTGCAAATGAACACAATGACATACTAAAAGCTCCAGGGTTTTCCAGTTCTAATGGAAACACTTTACTGAAGCCACAGATTCTGCTCCTTTCTCCTTCAAAGACAGGTTTCAGTTAAAGCATAGGGTTGGGTTCAAGAAGAAAATGACTCCAATGAGCAGAATATGTGGTTTGGGGTTTAAATATCTGTTATTACCATAGAACTTCTGTTTTTCAGTACAGATATCCCCTCTATACCTTAATTTACCCAGAGAAGGGAGAGCATGTGTCTGCATTTAGCTAAACTACAGCAGTTGCTCTCTCACCCCATGATCTCTCCCCAGCAGGGAAAGGGGATCAGGAAAAGAAGAGGGTGAAATGAAAACATATGTAATGAAATAGCCAAACTAATACCAATATAAAGTATATAAAGTCCTATTCAGCCCAGTGAATGTACAGCAACCACCATAAACAGGAAAGCAGTCCTTGGAAGCAGGATGGTGGGTGAGCCCCTCCATGGATGGGTAGAAGCAGGAGCAGAAGCAGCAGGAGAACCTTCTCTCCTCAGCAAACCTTCCCTTTTACCATGATGTTGATAGTTTGGGATACATGTGTAGTCAACTCAGCTCAGCTACCCTGGCTGATTCCAAAGTGCTAAAGACCTGCAGCCCATGGCTGGCCTGGGATTCTATCCCAGCAAAACCAGGATAAGGAAGCATTCCTGTGACACACCTGAAGAAGAGGCAAATTTGGATGGATTTTCTTTCAAATTTCCATTATTTGGGGAAACTAGAGGAAGGGCTGGGAAGGATTTATTCCTCCTGTGGTCTAGTCTCAGCCTGGTTGAGCAGAAGCATGGTCTGGGTGGTTTAACATCATGGAGAATCACTCCATCTCCAGGCTGCACTATAGCCAAGGCTTCAAACAGCACAGAGGATTTGGAGCAGTAAGGGAAAGCATCAGCCTGACAGAGAACAGTGTTCAAACACCCACTGCCTTCAGAGATTATTTTTTAAATTGCTGATTGTGAGAAAAATTATGGGCCAAATTGTCTGCTTATGTAGTTCATCTCAGCTCCAGCAGAGTTCTAGCAGGAGATGTGTTGACTGCATCCAGAGTGTGCTCTGCTTGCAGTGTTCAAACAGCATGAGAATGGCTGGAAAAAATGCATGAGGTTTTTACAAGCACGTTTTGAGTCCTTGTTTGTGTGTCTTCTCTATTTGAAACCTTTAGAATGTGCTGGGATCATGGTGGGAGGGAGTTGTGAGTTGTTTATTGTGTTTTTTTTTTCCCATCTGCGTCTGCAGGAAACAAAGCACTGAATATATGTCTCTAAGAATTGGAGATTTACCTGAAAAACCAAAGCAAGCTGGTACCATTGAAGAGTGGGATGAAGGAGGAGCTGTCTGGGATTTTTGTGTACAGGGCAGGGATCTGTAAGAACATTCCTATTAATCCTCATTATCATGGATGCTTTAGCCAGCTTCCCTCTCATTGGCACTCCATTTTACACAAAGTTAAGCTGGAAATCTCTGTGATCCTATTGGCATCTCCTCTTTTGGCAGGCTCAGAAGGGAGATGGATAGTTAATCATCCAAATTCTCACTTTCATCAGCTATTGGACTGACCCAAATCAGAGATGGGGACATGGCAATCCTTAGCCCTCCATCATGTCATCGACTTGGTATTGTCTGCTACATTAAGTTCATCAATAAAGGATTTAAAAGCTCTTCCTCCCATCCTTCTTACTGTCATATAGAAACTGCACTATTCGCATGACCATACTTCTAGGTGTAAACTGAGCTTTATGATCACTTTCATTCCATTATTTTTAGCCCAACTGTATATCAGTGAAGGCATCATCTCAAAAATACTGATGCAGTTCATACCTGGCATAAAATGCCATTGATTTCACAGAATCACCAAGGCTGGAAAAGACCCCCAGGATCATCAAGTCCAGTCTATGATCCAATACACCACAACATCTAAACCATGCCACTCAGTGCCACATCCAATCTTTTCTTAAACAATGGGGTTGTGGAATTTGGCTCACTGCTATCAACATTTCCCTTGAAGTCCTAGTCACTAAAGCATCTGGAAAAACCTCCTTGCTCCCCTCTTACATAACCATGGAGCAGTGACAAAGCCATTAGGACATTTCCCCAGGATGCTGAAGCTGCTGATTCAAACCTTTCTCCAGCCTTATGCAACCTTCCTGCTGAACTTTTCCTGGGAGGACATGGCTGGAATTGGTGATAGGGAGGGGACAATGAGCCTGACACACAAACATGGGAAGGCTCCTTCAGCACAGCTCCCTTAAGCTTGCACCTACACCACCAGCCAGGCACAGTCTGAAAATCACTCATGGTCTCCTGTGGCCCCTGGTGCCATAACTGTGCCCACAGCAGAGGGAGCATTAAACTCATTGCCCACGGGAAAGTGTGGGGAGTGATACCCATGTTCCTAGAATCCTTGGATGGGTAGGATGAGCTCATTAGCCTTCTGGCAGTCATCCTAGGAGAAGGACAACTCTGATTCCAAACCCGGGCACATGGAGCTCGTTTAGCCCTTGAAGGCCTTCCAGCTAAGAGGTTAAACCTCTGTCCTAAGGACTTGGCTGCCAGTGTCCAAGCTTGCTAGGCCCTGGCAGATGAACCTTAGGACTAAAGGGTGGGTCCAGCTCTGCACATGCTGTGTCTCACCTAAAAAAATCCATAGCTCAGGCTGGAGGGTGCTATCTGCTATCCTCTTTTTATCAGCGCGCTTGGAAAAGGTGCTGAGGAGGAGCATGGATGGAGCTCTCCCTGGAGCTTCGTTTGCGAAGCTTAGCCATACACCACCAGCAGCTGAATGTAATACTTTGTTACTTGCTTTTATTGGCAGAAAGTGCTCTTTATATGTACTTTTATCCCTTCAAATTAATAATACCTGAGATTGGAGTAGCTCAGCCAGCCTCAGAGCTGGATGGCCTCTCTGGATCCCATTCAGCACCTCACATGCCTGGCAGCAGCATGCAGGTATTAACTGTTGCAAGTGAAGAGACCTCTTGCCTTGCCTAGTCCCACACAATGCTTTTGCTGCCACTGCTAATATTTGAACAATGTGTTTGCCAATTACATTAGCACAAACAAGTCCCCTGGATCCCCAGGAAAAGGCTGTGCAAACCCAAAGTGAAAGTGATGCTGGCAGCCCTGCTGCTCTGCAGAGACTCCTGCTACACTGCAGGCAGAGGCAAGACAAGGACAATCACAGTATCCCAGTGTGCCAGGGGTTGGAAGGGACCTAGAAAGATCCTCTAGTCCAACCCCCCTGCCAGAGCAGGATCACCTAGACGAGTAGGGAGTTTTCCTGCTAGAAGAGACAGTGTGGCTTAGCTAGTCTTAGCTTGCCTAAAAGATGGGTGACTCCCAAAACTCATGCTGGGATGCAGACAGATGGATGGGATACCAGAGATTCCTGGCTTGTGAAGCATCTCTCCAAACACTGACCACATTCCTTTTGAATTCTCCAGACATATCCTTTCTCAAATTGAATTTGTCCAGGTGAAACATGAAGATATTTTACACTTACTTTACATTTAGTTCCTATTTCTAAGTAATCTGCTCTAGTGTCAAAGGTTGACATTCTTTTACTTCTCTTAGTTGCTTTCTTGATAACTCTGTCCTCATACCCACTCATCTCTGAGATTTCCCCACTACAGCCTGACATAAGGTCCTGCTGACCTCTTGGGACCCACTCTGAGCAATCACAAACTTTCTGAGGTGGTGAGACACTGGCCCAGTTTGCCCAGAGAGGTGGGAGATATCTCATCCCTGGAACCATTCCAGATCAGGTGGTTTGGGTCTCTGAGCAATCTGCTCTAGTTAGAGATGTCCCTGCTGACTGCAGGGGGGTTGGACTAGATGACCTTGAGAGGTCCCTTCCCACCCAAGTCATTCTCTGATTCTTTATTCCAGAGGAAAATATCATCCATGAGTGCTGAGAGTGTGAGCTCAGGAAAAAACTGCTCCTCTAGGATATTGGAAAGCTGTTGGAGCCTCTAGGATTCAGAGAAGGCAGTATGAATTAGGGAATGCAACCATGCCTGGCAAGCTGGCAGATTGCAATATCTGTCTTATATTGCCTCACTGTCCCCTTCTCTATGGACAAAGCCAGTAGGAGTTCTGCTCCTCTTTTCAAAAAGGCCATTGTCTCTCCAGCTCCTTTCCTCCTCAGATCAGATCCAAAATCAGAAAGCAGCCTGGGAAAGCAGGGAGGGCTGGAGAACTCTGCAACCCTTCCAGTTTGTGCTCAGCCACGTGCATGCCCACACAACCTCCTCACATTGAAAATTGGCACAGACCTCACCACTGCTCTTTTGGGAAACAGCAAATACTGTACAGCTGCTTTAATAGCCTTTAAAGGTCCCATTTGGAGCTGCTCAGGAGCTGAGATTCGTTGTTACAGATACACTCATTAAGCTGTCATCATTAATTGCCACCCACTGCCACCACGGTGCCGAGGTCACATCTCCAGGAAGGAAGAGGCCAGGTTCACCTGGACTCCATCCCACCATGGGGATGTTGTTAGCACCCTGCTTTATACCCCAGACTGCACTCTTGGCTTCTTTCAACTAGCAGAAAATCCTCCTGCTGCCCCAAAGTTCATGGTCCTCCTGTTCTTGTTCCAGCTCCAAAAGCCCATCTGTCTCCAGCCATTTCCTAAATTACACCTGAGCAGCCTCCATTTGTTTCCTTCTGAATCTGCTCCAGCATTATGGGTTTGAAAGTTCACCTCCAACCTGGCCATTATTGGCTTTGCCTTCCATTTAGGAGTGACTGCAAAACAGGAGCAGAGAGAGGAAAGTGAGAGGCCTGAGAAAGAATAAACAAATTAAATGCCAGCTGAGCTCTGAAAGGTATTTTCTAGTCCAAATAGAAAACACAGCTTGCTCTTTCATTTTAGGTGAGAGTGGATATTGCTTTTCCTTCTGCTTTTTTCCTCTTTTTGTTTATTTCCCTTTTTTTTCTTTTTAATGAGTCATACTTCAGAAACTCAGAAGGTGATTGTGGAAGGAAGAGGTGGAGGTGACATTACAGCAGTGACAAACTGAAATGAAGAGAGTAGCCAGGGGTGGCAGGCTGTCCCTGGCCATGGCATTCCTCTTCCCTCGAGGGAATTCCTCTTGCCACTGTTCCCCCTTGGCTGTCCTTCTCTCCAAGGTTCTCCTCTCTCCATCAATCAATCTTGTTTCTCTGTGCTTTGGTCCTACATCCTTTATCCCTCTTCTTTGCCTCAGGACAATTATTCTGGTTCTCTCTAGCATTTCTGTGCAGCTTTTATTTGTTCAAAATCCTCAGGTTCAGTTCTTTCCCCAGTCCCAGGGGTGTCCCATTCCTTCCATACACTATTCATTTAGTAACATCATAGATATGGCAATTTGGCCTTTGTCTTAAGACTCTTCAGGCATTCCCTCTGCTCATTTAATCCCCTAATTCTCTTTTCTATCATTACAATGTTTTCTTCCCCATTTCCATCTGACACAGGCTCCCCTTCACCTTTAGCCCATGCTCCTCCCTCCAGGAGCTGCCCCATGCCATTGTTTTCCCTCTTTTAGGCAGTCAGCCTCAGTCTTTTCTCTATAGCAGAGACCAGCTTGAAGACACTCTTCTTTTAGGCTTCACTGCTTTGCTGGTATTATATGCACCATCACACCACTCTTTTCTCTCTGGAACTCACTAAAGACATCTCCTGGGTGACCTTCAGTTAGCTTTCCTCTCCAGTGCACCATCCATGCTGTGTTTTGAAATCCCAGCTCATCCATAAGGGAATTCCTTTCCTCACGCGATCTCTCTCCCAGCAGCCAGCTCCTGAAGCATAAGATTAGAGGAAATGGAAGGTAGAAATGCTCACTTGCAGGAGAAATGCAACCCAAACCCAGCCCAGGTCAGGGCATGACCAGCATTCACTCAGCTGTTGCACCAGTGAGCAGCAAGCAGGGCCAAAGTCAGGCCAGTGTCCAGGGGAGGATGGCAAGGAAATGCACTGGCAGCTNCCTCTGGACCAAATATAGTAATGTTCATACTTCCCATAACCTATACTAACTAGTAGGAATGATCCACCACTCACAGTTTAGATTGAATTCTTTTACTGTTAATTACTGTTAATTATTATTATTATTATGTATTGATAGGTACAGATATACAACAATTATTTATAGATTCTTTCCCTTTCTCCCATCCTTTTGCACCAGTACTGGTTTTTGCTGGGGCCCAGGAACAGCAGAGCATCTGCAAGCAGCTCTGGAACCAGATCTCAGCAGCCCAAGTGACAGTGCTCTCTGGGGACTTACAAAGCTGCCTGTGCCTCAGGAGATCTTGTTCCCAGTCTTATTTCCTTTGGGTCTTTCAACTGCTGAGTGCAGTGAGATGCTATACAGAAAGGTGATTCTGTAGACCTTGGTTTTAAAGATATGTTAAAGACCACTAACACCACCCCTATGAAAGTCTATAGTGAGAGTAATTCATTCATAGCAATGTGATATTGGGAGCAGCTTCTGTGAGAGCAGAACAAATGGAAGGAGATCAGGCTTTCCTGTAGGTTTAATTAGAATATTTTCTGAATAAACCTTCATTTATATTTCTTCAACAGGGTGTTTTCCTAAAGGCTAAATAGCTTGCCACGATTTCCTTAATTTCAGTTTACCTCTAGCCATTGGGAAGGAAGGAATATATCCACTCTCCCCCCTTTAAGGCTTGAAAACATGGAAAGAAAGCAAAGGAAATTATGAACCCAGCTGATTTTCATGTCTTATTTTGCAGCCAGAGGACACCTTGCACTCTCTTACTGCTGGTATGAGGGTGATTGGGCAGTGCTGTGAATTAGTTGGGCTCATTACTCCATCCTTTAGCATTCAGAGCTTTGCAGACATCTGCAAATCTCCTCAAGAGCCCAGTGGAATATTTAAGAGAGAAGCTGCAGTGTTTTCTTGTGAAGAGCTGTTGTTCTATCTCCAGCTAACGTGCTGTTGTAGCTCCCTCTCAGAGGGAGAAGCCTTCTATGGCTGTGTGACCATCCTCCTTCAGACTGGAGTCCTTGGGGAACCATCATAACACACTGCTGAGACACACTAATAAGCCAGGCAGAGCTTCAGCAATCCTCCTGCAACATAGGAAGGGGATGGGCCTGGCATAGCCAGAATACAGCCCATCCTGTTTCACCAACAGTGCCCCAGGTGACAGTCACATCATGTCCTCCCCCTCAGGGACCCCTCCCTGAAGGAGTGTGCAGCTCTTCTCCTGTCTGCCTTTGCATCCTGGGCTGCAGCAAGAGAAGTGTGGCCAGCAGAGCCAGAGAGGTGATTCTGCCACTGCACTCTGCTCTGCTCACACCTCCTCTGCAATACTGGGTCCAGCTCTGAAGCCCTCAGCACACAAAGGCCATGGAGCTGATGGAGCAGGTGCAGAGGAGGCCACGAGAATGCTCAGGGGCTGGAACACCTCTGCTCTGAGGACAGGCTGAGGGAGCTGGCATTGTTCAGCCTGGAGAAGAGAAGGCTTCAGGGGACCTACTAGTGACTTTCCAGTACCTAAAGGGAACTTCCAAGAAGGCTGCAGAGGGCCTGTTTGCAAAGGCCTGGAGTGAAAGGACAAGGGGCAATGGTTTTAAACTGGAAAAGAGTAGATTTAGACTTGACACTAGGAAAAAGTTCCTCCCCACAAGGGTGGTGGAACACTGGCCCAGGTTGCCCAGGGAGGTGGTTGAGTTCCCATCCCTGGAGGCATTGCAGGTGAGGCTTGCCAGGGCTCTGGGCAAGCTGCTCTAGTTGGGGATGTCCCTGCCCACTGCAGGGGAGTTGGACTAGATGAGCTCCAGAGGTCCCTTCCAACCCAAACCAGTCTAGGATTCTAGGATTCTATGAGATCTCTGAATTGGGCACTAGCAGAAAGCTTTTCCCCCAAAGCACCAAATCCCTGAGCACTCAAGCAGAGTCAGCTTGCAGACAGTTTTCATTCAAGCAGCAGCTAAGGGAGCTTCAGTGCTCTGTGCTGCTCTTTGGCTTGGTGACATCTGCAGAGGCTTCCATCACTCTGGCTCCTCACCTTTTCATCCATTCCCCCCAGGCACCCTGCAGACCCCACTAGCCAACTCCTCTCATGCATGCAATGATCCTGTCAGGTCTCAGCAGCAATAGAAACGTCTCCTGAGAAAAAAAAACAGACTGTCCCTCTAGACACATTAGATGCCTACCCACTAAAAACACCCACTTATTAATTTTTCCCTAGACTTATTATCTGCTGTGACAATCATCTTTGACAGCTCATTCCTGACCTCCTCCAAGTCGATAACCAAAACAGATGTCTTCCTTCTGAGGGCTATAATCCTGGGTTTCCCTTGTAGTAACACCAGCACATAGACAGAAAGGGAAGAGGAGAGGAGAAGAAAAATATTAGAAGTAAAAAATAAAATCAAATCCTCAAGTCTTGCACACCACAAACCATAGCAACAGCAGGATCTTAATGCTGCAATCTCTGTCCTCCCTGTGCTTCCTCCCCAGGCAAACAGATCCCTCCTTGTGCTGTGTGTTAACTCAGGAACCAGGAATGGATTAATTCATTAGAGAGGATGCTTCTAACTTTGGAGGGACAGTCATGCTATTTCTTGGTGTTTGGAAACATCCCAGCCCTTGGAGTCATGTTACTTTGCATGAATCAGGTTTTGCTCTGCTCTCTTTTGGATACATTCATATTTTAGTTCTTGTAAAGGTAATTCTCATGGGTTTGCAATTTTCCAAAATCAGTAAGGAAATTTAAACAAAGAGACAGAGCAGAAATGTATACAAACACCCACTATTTTCTAATCTTTTCCATAAAATAACATTATTGTTATAATGAGCTCTTGAGTTTGTAGTGAATCTGCCACCTTATTATCAGGATTGGAAGTGCAGCTACCTATTGTGAACAGTTCAGCTTACTCATTATATTAAATATTAGTTGTAGCAATAAAGATTCATTGGTAGGGTGGTATCAAAGCCCACACAATGAGCTCATTCAGGATATCATCCAAGGCCTCTAGATCTCTGGCACTGAACCTGAGGGCATGGGGAGTATCAGGCAGGGAACCCTCTCAAGAGCATCATCTGCAGATGGGGCTGCTGGGATCAAGGCACAGCAGTTTCTGAGATGCCGTGATATCAAGCCACATTTCAGCTTCTGATAATGGTTAATTATTCACTTCAAACTAAGTTTCATCTCCTGGCTTTATGTCTATAGGAAGCCACTATATGAGCCCTATTTCTGTGCTGGTTTTCACACTCTAATCCTAAACAAAACACAGGTAAATGCTAACATCCATCAAACTATAGGACAACCTAAAAATCCATTGCAGGTTGTACTTTTTGTTAACAGCACTATTGAATAAATTAACCAGGTAGCAGAGCAGTAACCTTGAGATAAATGATTAGGTGGTTATAGGGTTTATTTGGGGGAAAAAAAAATAGAAGATGACACGGTTTTATCATATTTATAATGAAAGTCATTGACATAATCAAACACTCCCATCACATCAGTATTCATTTCTGCAAATAGAGCCCTGACGTTCTGTAATATTAACATGTGTTATAAATGTCACTGATATATTAAGATTTTTCAGTCTCTCTAACCAAAAATACAGAGAGATGACTGAGGAAGAGATGACTAATTCCAAGAGATTAAAGAGAACATTTTCTCATGCAATTAAATCATCTGCTGGTGATTGCAAGCTGAAGGAAACATACAAAAGTCCAGTTCTGTGACTGCAGTTTTAGCACCAGCACAGAAGGACTTGGGGCTCTGAGTAACTAGGATATTAGGAAAACATAGGTAGCAATGAATATCTATATCTATATCTATATCTATATCTATATCTATATCATCTATATCTATATCTATCTCTATATCTATATCTATATTTATATCTATATCTGTCTCTATCTATATCTCCATCCCTCTCTGCCTGCCTATCAATCTTTCTTAACCTCCTCTTTCCTGCTGGGATGCAAGCACTTTCAAAAGGTTTCCAGCAGCAACCCAAACAAATGCCACAGACAGTGCCAAATTTCAGTTCACAGGAGAGAAATTGTGAGCACTTTGTATTATTTATTTATATTCAAGGAAAGAGTGCTGGTTTAATTATGCCTGAATAGCTACAGAGGTAGGGAAGGCCTAAATAAATGTAGTCCTAGAGAATTGGAGTTTTAATTTGGTTGGCAGCTTCTTCTAGTTCCATTTTGCCAGTGTTGGAGCTCATGGTCTTGGAATGGGAGTAGCTGATGGGAAATAAACCTCAGAAACATGTTCTGCAAACACCTTGTTGACCTTCAGCAGTTACATCCTTAGTTACTGCAGAAGCATTTGTTTAAGGGTAATTTGATCATGGGAATCCTCCTGGGCTTACTGCTGCTACAGGTCTGGAAAGGGGTCTGGCAGGGTTTATTTGTGTCACTTGTCAGAGTTTCCTCTCCTGGGAGTCCCAGTTACATCAGCATCAGGGAGGTATACATTTAAATCTCCAGGCTCAATGTGTCTCTGCAGATGAACTCATTGGTGCCTACAAGAGCTGTTCCAATTATAAAACATCAGGTAAAATGACAGAGACCTTGGACTGCTGGGAGTAGACAAAAACAATAAACATCCCACAGAGAGGAAACGACTTTCTCCCACCTCTGCCTTCTTTTTTCACTCCACTAGCTAATAAAGGTGAGTGTTTGGATTGCAGGGAGCTGCTGGGGCCATGGGCGAGAGGAGGAAGGACTGAAAGCAGCAGAAAGGGAGATTTGTACTTACTAAAGCAAGTTATTTTTCAACCTGTCTTCAGCTCTAAAGTTCACCACTGAATTATTAAGTGTGGCAGGCTTAGAATCTGCTTCAACAAATAACAGCTATATTTTTGGGGGAAAGCACAGGAGCCCACAGCTTGGGAGTATGGGAAAAGCAGAGCAACTCCAGGCACCTTAACACTATCCACAGGAGGTGGTCCATGGTCCAGAGTTCTTCACTTTGCCATTGCAGCCTGCTCATCCCTTGTCTCAGCCTTCTGGGGAAGAGAAGAAAATCTTGGAGTGGGCAGCAAGGGAAGCAGACAGAACAGATCACAGGATGTGAGCTCAGGTGAAATGTCTTCCTGTCAAGCAAATTGGATTGATGGATTGATGGGAAAAAAAAGAGATTTGGCTAATCTTGCATTTATCCAGGTGTTGACGAAAAGAACCCATTTTGCAAACAGTTAGAAAACACCCAAATGTTTATACTCGAGCAAACAACTGAGGGGCAAAAAAGCATCTTTTCACTCTTAGCCACAAACTGTACCCAGGTTAAACAAGTCACTGCATAATAGCAGACCTGGCTGTCATTGGTTGCCCACAGATCATANCCATCAGCTCCATGTCCTTTCACATGATTATGTGAGGCAGAGATCCATATGATCCATAACCTATGATGGAATTTTCTTACAGCCATCTCTCTGTTTACTCTTTGACTGCAGGTGAAATACTCGCCACTGCTGACTTGCAAGAGGGAGATCAGTGTGACTGCAGTGTGCTTACACCACTGGAACAGGAGCAAAAGCTCAGAGCTGCTCTTCCAGACAAGTTGCAGACTCAGGCCAACATCACTGAGAAGATGGTGTTTGATTCACACTGTGAAGATTCCTCTTGCTACTGAAGTGCTGAAGACTTAATTATGTTGTTAGATGATAGCTTAGATTCAGTAGCACAAGCTGTATTGGTACAAACAAGGAAGCTGACTCAAGCAGACAGCCAAGACAGCCCAGCCCAACCCCTTCAAACGTGCTGCACAGATGATTGCTTTGCCCACAAGATTAAAAACTGAAATAACATGAAGAGTTAGTGTGTTTCACAGTGAATTCCTATTTATCAGACATGATTAGTGGATTATGAATATGGATGTGGTTTCTAAAACCAAAAGAAAGTTCGTGTGGTTCATCCCTCTTTAAAAGATTAGTTTAAACTCAAGAAGCAGTCACAGCCACACAAATACAGAGTGTGTAAGGGCAGGAAATACAGAAAAGGAGTGAGGGAAGAGGAAAAAACAGGTGAGCTCAGGCAGAATCAGGACTCAACTATGCCCAGGGATTTACTGGAGTGTTGTAGAGTAGATGCAGTTTAGGATGGAACAGAGTTGTCTAGAATCTATTCTGACATTTGGCATTAACCCTTATGCTTTCATTTACTCCCAGAAACAAGAAGCTCAGATTTGAGGGAGGGACTCCTATCTCAGCCATAATACCTGTCTTGTTCCCTTTTTATTCCAGTCCCAGGCCTCAAGGCTTTGCCTCAGTTCCCATCTGCAGGAGGTTCTTTATCCCAGCAGGCTTCCCAGAGGCCAGCAATCTTCTCCCAGCTGGTTAAACTGCCTTTATAGCTCTATAACATCAGAAGAAGTACATGAAGGAGTAATTAGGGGACAAGAGAAGGCCCAGTGCAGCTCTAGGAAGACTGCCTGGAGATGAGAAGGTGTTTTTGGAGTGTGCAGCTGGATGCAAATAATAAAGTTTCCCACTGAAGGCTGCTGACAGCAATGAAAGCATCTGAGACCTGGCTGCAAACCCATCAAGTGCATACTTGGCCAGCTAGGGTTTTGGGCACTGCAGAGGTGACCTCAAGGCATAGCTAAGGCCACAGCTGGAGGTTTTCTGTCTGAAAGGACAATGAGTCTTGTCTCCAGAACAGCTTTCTGCTGCTCCTCATAAGGCAGCAAAAACCCAGCCAGTGAACATGTTTCTATGCAGTGGACAACAGAGAGGAGCAACTGCTGTGTTGTGAGGGCCTTCTAGCTCTGAGCAATCTCACATTTATCAAGACAGCTCTCTGGCTAGGCACACAGGGTCTGCTGTGCTCATCACCATGGTATCTGAGTGTCTCATTTATTATAGAAACAAACAACTCACTTCAGAAAGGAGTTAAGGTTGCTAAGTGACAACAATGTACTTACTTATCACATCATTTGCAAAACCCTCACACTTAAAAGCAAGGAAATGAATGATTAAGGACTCCTGAAATCCTATACTGCCCACATGATAAATGTATATTTTTGACTTGTGTACTTTTTGTTTTGGCAAACCACCTCATGCTTAACCTGTGGACTGTTGTCTTTTTTGTTTCTCCTCTTTCATGTGATATTTTGATTTCATTGGATTTGCTGTACAAATATTTTCTTTTAAAGAATATTCATAAATGGCAAATATAACAAGGTGGATGAAATATTTCCAAGCACCATTATTACTGGGTAATGCTGCATTTGGAATGGGTGAATATGTACCCATTTCTAGACATTAAAAAAATACATTAATATTGGTTTTCAACATTTATTTTAAAGTGTGTTTCATGTTTGTTCAAAAAGGCTTTGTTTTCTGTTTAAATTGAACAAGTGATGATAGAAAAGTATCTCTCTTGGGTCAGAACTGAGATTGTTGAGGTGTCTCACACACATGTTTTCTTGTATTTGACAAAACAATTCAGGCAAACTCCAAGTTCATCTGAAGTCAAGGAGAACTTTGACATGGCCTTTGGATGGGTCAAGATTTCACCCTTTATATGTTTTATGTAGGCAATAAAACATGTATGATGCTTTTAATTATTTATCTCCTGGCTTTTAAGCACTTGGGTTTTGTACCTAATGCAATGGGAACAAGTGATGCTGAGGGAGCAATGGTGTTACTGAATTGGGACTGGCTTGAGGAACAAAACTCTTGTTTGCTTCAAGAGTTCCTAGAACACTCAGATGCTTATTTCCTGCTTTTCTATCTTTTAACTTTGTGTAGACAAATTCAGATCTAGGCTCTGCCTTCATTTGCAGTAGTACAGAGCTGTGTAACTTGGAAATGCCAATCTACATCACTGGAGGAATCTTCCATGTGGGTTGGAATCACAAAATTAAGGCTGGAAGAGACCTCTAAGATCATCAAGTCCAACTGTCCACCTATCAGCACCATGCCACTAAACCATGGCCCTAGGTAAACTCCAGTTGTGCTCAGCTGTGGTCCAGCTGCTAGTAACAAATCTCTACATCCTTCCCCTCCCATGTCTGAGATTGCTGAGGAGGATATCTCCACTGGGGATATGTGTAAGTCCCAGCTCCTTGGCTGGTGGCAGTTCCCTGGGCTCTTCTTGGAGCCATGCTGTAGCCCAGATTTCCAGGCAGTCAAAGAGAGAGTAGTTTTTCCTTCCCTCATCCCTGCATTACAGCACTCACCACAAGAGCTGTGAAAGGACTCAGTATCCATCGAGCTAGGCTCTCTTGAAAAATGTGGCCACTTGCTTTTGAGGCCTAAATGGGAGCTGGTAATGTCACTTTGGTTGCTGGAAGAATGAGTCAATGCCAAAAGGGCAGTCACAGCAGCTCTTCTCCATTAGCTTCCTCTTTCCTCCAACAATATCAATTATGGAAGCTTTAGCCCAAGGTTTCAAATAATAGCTATTTCTCTACAATGTTACTATTTTTGTACATAAAAATGCCTTTTGCATGAACCACTGTCAAGGTCTAATCTAATCTATTTATCTGTATTTACAAGGCACTTATCTTCTGTAGCATCTAAGTGCTCCACATGGATTAAGAGGCAATGGCACATTGTTCTGGAGCTTTGCAACCCACTGAAAAATCTCCTGGGCAAGAAGATTTCCTCTTGGATCCCAGGTAAAATGGAAAGCATGTGACAGGACAAGGGGTGATGGGTTTCAAGAGAAAGAGGGGAGGTTTAGAATGGATATAAAGAAGAAACTTTTTACACTGAGGGTGGTGAAACACCAGACAGGTTGCCCAAGGAGGTGTTTGATGCTCTATCCCTGGGGGTTTTCAAGGTCTGGTTGTTTGGGGCTCTGAGCAAACTGATCTAGATGGAGATGTCCCTGCTCACTGCAGGGAGGATTGGGCTACATGACCTTTTAATATCCCTCCCAACTGTGTGAAGAACAAGGCCATGTGGGGATCAAGAAAAACACTATGGGTCAAATCCTGCTGTCAAAGTCCTTATTGGTGTCAGTGGATTTGATAGCAGCAGAGGTTTGTGTCTCTCGTTGGTACAGAAGAGGTTTGTGCCCAGCCCAACACCACTCTTTCTATCACCTATATTAAGGTAGGACCTGGCCTCCCCTTAGTGTCACCTTCTCAGCTGGGACAGTGTCCCCAGCTTCCCCATTCTGCCCCCTCTGGGTGCAAACACATTTAAAGGACAATTGTTTCTTCAGGGAAGACCTGGGCCCCTTCCAGCTGTGGATTTGCCATAGTAGAGGAAGCAATTCTGATTGCAGATGTGCCCTACAGCTGCCCCAAAGTTGTTTATAGCTGCTTGGTGCTCATAGGGCAAACCTGGCGTGGATTTGGTGTAGCCAAATGACACCTTCCAGCTTCTGGAAATGCTCCTTGAGGAAACCATGAACTTTGCATTGCATCTTGGACAGGGAGATAGAGAAGGGAGATCAGGAAAGATTNTCACCTCCCTGCTCGTGCTGCCAACACTGTTCCTGCTCCAGGCCAGGATGCCCTTGGCCTTCTTGTCCCCCTGGGCACACTGCTGGCTCCTGTTCAGCTGTCACTCAGCACCCCTAGGTCCCTGTGTGCCTGGCAGCTCTGCAGCCACTGCTCCCCAAGCCTCTCTGCTGAGGCAGATGTCCCTCTGCTGAGGGAGGGCAGAAGCAGCAGGATCTGAACCACTGCCTCTGGAAGAGACTCTCCAGGACTCTGTGCACTTCAGGGTGTACTCCTGGTCTGCTTAGCCCTGCTCTGATTCAACAGACTCAGTATCCAAACAAACAAGGGTTCAGCTGAAGCATAAATAAAGCCAGCACCTGCAAATTCTCCTTTTCTCCTTCCAAAAGGATGCCTCTAGTTTATACTTTTTAGGATTAGATTTGCCTCTGATGAGTAATTATGAGAGAGAACAGAAAGAAACTTGTGTTGTTGTTCAACATCTTGTCCTATTAACTCCTCTAGCACAGCAGCTAAGGGCCTTGTGGCCCTTTCTCCTGAACTCTGTCTCTGGACTAAGAGATATGGTTGGCCAAGAGAGAAAGAAAAGTGGAGAGAAAATATCAGCCTTAAGCACAGCAGTAGATAGATATATTTTTAACACTAAACCAGAATAAATTTCTAGCTCTCCCTTTCCTTCATCCTTAATTTCCCTAAATGAGACACTTTCTGTGATGAATTCTCCCCAGGCAAAATAAAACCAGGTTTTCCTCTGATTTTGGCTGGTTGGGTCAGGCCAAAAGTGCCTGACAAAATCCATCCATCAGAGGGCAGGCAGAAGTAATGGGGGAGATGGGGAGAAGGGGAGCTGGGCTGCACAGGAGGAAGATTAAACCCTGCATAGAGAAAAGAGAAAATGAATGGATTTTGGTAAGGGAGAGATTAGCATGCTCTCACTGCCAAATTCCTCATGAGAGGTGGTGCTGTATGAGAGGAAGAATCACTTAGGAAGAGGTGGAAGAAAAAGTGGCTATAAAAAAATAATAATTAAAATTATTGAGAGCCCCAGACTAGAAGTTGAGATCTCCAAAGCCAGCTAAGAGTGGAGGCAGGCTTCTCAGCCACGAGAGGAAGCCCTGCTCAGAGCAGCTGTCACTGCAATCTCCTAATTGGGAATAATTGGGATTCTGTCTCAAACCACAAAGCTCTGAATTAGCCAGCACAGCCTCCACCAGGAAGCATCTCTTGTCATCTCCAATGGCAACAGTTTAACTTCTACTGCCTCCAGCCCTCTCCCTCCACCCACCAACTGGCACCCTGAGCATCCTGCATCTGCAGAGCGGGTGAGGATGCAGAGGGAGCCCAGGGACAGGCAGGAGGAGGGTGAGGGCTACCACTGGCCTGCAGAGCTGAGGGCACCATGGGATGCTGGGGAAAAGTCATGGCGGGGGCTGGCCAGGGGATGGTGGGAGGATGGAGGGAGAGATGGTATGGAGAGGCAGCCCCACTCCTGAGCACAGCCTGACAGCAGTTGTTCCAGAATCACATGCCTCCAAGGACCCTGGGAAAGATTGCTGGAATTAGAGCTTTTTGCTGATTCTGTTAATAGCTCCTTTGTGCTGTTTTTCTGCTTGGCTATAATTAAGAGGGGGTTTATTTAATTTTTTGTTGTTGTTTTGCACGACAAGCAGGAATGGGAAAAACAGTAAAGAAAGATGAAATGAGCTCTTGAGCCTTTTGGGGTGATTTTTTTAGGGGAGGAGGTAGGGAACCAGGAATAAATAACAATTCAGTCCATCTTTAAGGTTGGAAGAGACCTCTAAGATCATCAAGTCCAACCATCCACCTATCACCACCATGCCACTAAACCAAGTCCCTAAGTACCACATCTATATGAGATTGAAAATATTTGGAGCAGGAATGGATTGCTGAGCCTTGGTGAGGGATATACAGTGAAATATCTGCTTGCTAAAGGCCTTCCAAGAGAGCTGAGGGACAAACCACCCAGCCAGCCTGGATGTTTTGCTTCCTCACATCTCCCTGGGGGTTGAATGTGCCACACTCATCCCTGGAGTGCTGCAGCTACACAGCACCAGCAACATCTTGGTTCCTCTCCATGCTCATTTGTGCCNGTGTGAGCAGAGCAGAGTGCAGTGGCAGAATCACCTCTCTGGCTCTGCTGGCCACGCTTCTCTTGCTGCAGCCCAGATGGAGAGCTGCTGGCCTTCCCTGGGGCCCTGAGAGTCCTCAGTCACCACAAAGCAGGCAGAGCCAGCAGGAGAAATGCAGGTGGGATGGTGAGGCAGCCCACCAGGCACATGGCATTTGGTAAGCCTTTGGCATGCTCCAGGCTTCCACCTTTCTGCCCACCCAAATACTGAAGCCCCATAAATGGGGACTGCAGAGAAGTGGGTGAGGTATTTATTGCTGAAAAGAGATCTAGAGTTAACAGATGCTTTTAAAGCACATTCATCCTAACCTGGGTGCCTTGGAGCCATTTTTACTCTACTATTACACTTAGAGGTTTTTCATCCTGAAACTGAGGAGACTAAAGAGACTATGGAGAAGTCTGATGCATCTTGATAACAAATTGGATCAAATTGTCTGGGTACTTTGTGCCTGGGGCAGATGTTGAAATGAAGCTGGAAAAAACTTGGAGAAAAACCTGCTTCTCCTGTCTGTGATATCTGCATGATGCTGGGCTAGGAGATGGAGGAAAAGGAAGACTTTTCCTCCAGAAGTTATCTTCTGCTGACATTCCTTTGGCTTAATAGAGTTTAATAAATGGTTGAGTTATTCTAGCTTTCCTGGGGAAGGTTCACAAGCTCCCATTTTGCTTCCTACCTTGGATCTTAATTAGCTGAGCAAGTTCTCATATTCTCCTCCCTACTTTGTAGTGTGGGAAGTTCAGGTCTTAATGAACACAAAAGTGATTTGTTTCTCAAGTCTCTTAAGGACATCAGCTTAGTCCTGTCTCAGGTTCAGAGAGCAGAAGGGGGATGGAGAGCCTCAGCTTTCCTTACTGCTACTCTATTAGCACATTCATCCCTCTCTTGAGATCAAGGCTGCTTTGTGCTTAGCACTGTGGACCAGTGGCCAAAGAGATTGCATGTTTGCTCAGCAGGGAACAGGTGAGATGGGAAATGAAAAGGCAAGAGCAGCAGAGGAAGGGTTTATCTAAAGTCACTGAGGTTGCCATCACAAGGAGGAGCTGCAAATGTACCTCCTGAAGCACAGGCTGGATTTTAAACCCCCAGAGACCACTGTCTCTTAGGCTACTCAAGAGTCTAAGCATAGAAGTATCTCAAGATCTACTTGTAGCAGTACACTGCAAGTTTCATCCTGCCTGAGAGCACAACTGACTGCAAGAGGGTGGAAGAAAGGAAGAGAATCTGTACATCATTTCCCTGTGGTTTGTCTATACTGAGATGTAAACATCTATCTCCTTTTTTTCCCCCCCACTGAGACATTTTCAAACTGCTCTCATCAGCTTCCCAAGCAAATATCAAGCAAATTGCTAGGTTTTGCTTCACAGGGGAGAAAATGCATGACTACCTCAAGTGCCAAATGGCAACAGCACACCTCTGGGAGAAAGCTCTTAGAGTCAGTGTTCTAGATTAGTGGAACGTGCACACTGGAGATATTTGGGGCTAATTTATGGGAGCAAAGGGGAAGAAACTTACAGCTCTATACCTGAGCCATCTCTCCATCTCTCTGATCCCAAACTGGCAGCATGAGGTTGTGTATTTACACTCATGAGAATCCAGTGCAAAGCAGCACAAGTCCAGATAGAACAGCTCTTGAGAGGAGAACTCTTCCTTCTCTCACTAGACTAGACTTCAGACCAATTTATATCTTGTCTTTCACTTAGAGGATTTATATTTCTTTATTTTTTTTCCTTCCCCTAAATCCTAATCCCATCTCCAGTTCATGTAGTTCAGGTTGCTGCTCTCTATTCCTGACCTCTCTTCTATAGATCACACTAATCCTAACTATAAATTAGTGCATTTATGAACATCAAGCACAAAACAAACAGCATGATGGTATCTTTTACCTGGCCATAAACCTGAATCAATACCACTCTATCCTTCCTAAAAGAGCAGTGATAATCTGTGCCACCTTTAAAGTGCTAATTGTTCACATGTTAAGTACTTGAAGGATGAGATCTTGCTGTATGGGGTTGGGGTATCCTTGTGCATATATATATGATCTGCTCACCATGCCTTGAGCCCAGCAGAGTCCTGTCCACCACAAACACTGCCAAGCAATCATGTGGCCTAAAAGTCCACAATGTTTGGAAGTTGAGCTTTTCTGTCCTTGGGAATAAAAGCTGGAGAGAGAAATATGCTTAGGAGAAGCCTGAAACCAATCTTGATAACTCTAGCTGGGTATAATGGTAGAGGTCAATTTTTTTGTTTGCTGAAAATGCAATTTCAGGGTGCAGGAAGCTTTGCACAAATTTGATTTGACTCCCTCAAAGAGCTAATCTGGACACAAGAGCAAATCAGAAAGATAATATCCCATTTTGGCATTTTAGAAATGAGGACTGTGTTCAGAAGAAAACAGGCTTTTCTGTTATCCAAATTGTATTTGTTTTAAGCTTAAGGATTCCCAAAGACGAAAAGAATTGTTATGCTTAATGGAAAACAAAAGTTTTCAATTGCGCCTAGGAGAAATTTCCCTTTCTTTTATTTTCACAAGGAATGACAAATTACTGGTTTGGGTGAATACTAAGCATTTGTTTTACTCCCTTGCTTTGCCCAAGAAAGCAACAAGCAAAGCTCTGCAGAGAGACACTATGCCTGAAGGATGTCCTACTGCAAGAAATCCTAGTGAGTTTGGGGCAGGAGGCTCTGTGTTTTTCTGCTTTATCCCTTCACAAGCACACTGGAAGCAAACTTGATCAATCAATCAGACACCAAGGACAGAATTGTTTGCTGAGACACACATGCTTCATTCTTAGGGATAAGCCCTCAGCATTTGCTGGTGGGAAGGAGTTCAATGCTGAGCTATGGTTGGTTGCAGAAAACCCCTGATGGCAGCAATCCTGTCCGATGGACACATCAACTGCAGGGGAGCAAAGACACCTTGGTTTCATTCTACCACACATCATGCCCTGAAGAATGCTCAAGGAGTTATAAAGTGAGCCAGAATCAGATCATCTGCCAGGAAATATTATGTCATGCCACAGAAACAAGCTGGACTGTAAACTCAGTCATCTATTTGTCTGAATTTCTCCCCTAAGCCTGGATTTCCTCTCATGGCACACAAGCAAACTCTTCTGACCTGATTCTTTTTTTTTTCCCAACCCAAGCTTACACCAAACTTGCCCATGAAGAAGTGAACCAGTGAGAGCCTTTGCTATGTTCCCAGAGAGAGGTGAAAGGGAAAACTTAGCCATCCAGCATCCTTTCTGAGTCCCTCAGCTTGAGTTCTTCATGGGTCTAACTAAGATGGAATAAAGTTGACAGTCTTCTGGCTCCCTGTCCCCTCCTTTGCCTGACTGCTCCCTGCTCTTCAGACTCAATATCCTCAACCCCAGTGGTACCCTAGAAACTGGTCTCCTGGATATTTGGAGAAGCTTTTTGGATTGCCCTTCTTGAGAAAGTTCTCACGTTGGAAGCAGAGACATTGGAAGGAACACAAAGGGCTCTGACTCTATTCAGCCATTATCCACCCTGATTAATTTTCCAGCTAATGAGTCTCCAGACATGGTGATGTATGAGGCTCTGTCGGTGACAAAAAAATTGAACTTTTACTAATTAAGTAGAACATCTTCAGAGGGTGAAAGGTTTTGCTAACGAAAGTAACTCACAAAGAATTATGTTGGCTAGAGACTGCTGCTGAGATCAGACAGAGAAGGGAGGGAGAGAGCAGAATAAAATATTCCCTGCAGCTACCAGTCCAACACATCACGCTCAGATTGTCCCTGCTCAGAGGCTGCTCACTGCCATGCTCCCTGGGCTGAGCCCCCCCTGTGTCACAAGAACAAGGCTGACACTCTGGGCATGGACCCCCTGACTGCATGATGAGTGTTGTTTAATGAAGGAGCCTTGGCCCAGCAGCAGCAATTTGTGTTATTTGCTGCAATCACCAAATGAGGACACAGAGGATGGCATGAAGGGCACAACCTTGCACTGCTGTGATTTTCTGCCTACTCTTTCTGTGGGTGCCACTGAGATACTTCAGGCACAGTCTGAAAATCCCTTGTGGTCTCCTGTGGCCCCTGGTGCCATAACTGTGCCCACAGCAGAGGGAGCATTAAACTCATTGCCCACAGGAAAGTGTGGGGAGTGATACCCATGTTCCTAGAATCCTTGGATGGGTAGGATGAGCTCATTAGCCTTCTGGCAGTCATCCTAGGAGAAGGACAACTCTGATTCCAAACCCGGGCACATGGAGCTCATTTAGCCCCAGAAGGCCTTCCAGCTAAGAGGTTAAACCTCCATCCTAAGGACTTGGCTGCCAGCATCCAAGCTTGCTAGGCCCTGGCAGATGAACCTTAGGACTAAAGGGTGGGTCCAGCTCTGTGCATGCTGTGTCTCACCTAAAAAAATCCATTGGGCAGGCTCAAGGGTGCTATCTGCTATCCTCTTTTTATCAGCACGGTTGGAAAAGGCGCTGAGGAGGAGCGTGGGTGGAGCCCTCCCTGGAGCTTTGTTCGTGAAGCCTAGCCACGACTGAGATACTGCTCTAGGTGCACTGTACAACTCCCTCTCCTATGGAAGAGAACAGTTCGGATGAGTGAGAATGTGGACTTTGTGGAAGTACCACATAAAGGGCTTAACATCACAATATCACAGTATATATTAGGGGTTGGAAGGGACCTAGAAAGATCATCTAGTCCAACATCCCTGCCAGAGCAGGATCACCTAGACCAGCTCACACAGCAATGTGTCCAGGCAGCTCTGCAATGGCTCCAGACAAGGAGACTCCACAGCCTCCTGGGCAGCCTGGGCCAGTGCTCTGGCACCTGCACTGGAAAGACATTTTTCCTCATGTTAATACTAAACCCCCTGTGATCCAACTTGCTCCCATTCTCTCTTGTCCTAACATTGGATGACATAAAACATCTGACTGAAGAACAATAATGCATCTTGGTACAAAGAGAGAAGCAGCAGGAGCAGCATCCTGAGGTGGGATGAGATATGGTAAAGAGGTGGTAAAGCTGCACAGATCTACAACCTACCCATCATATACTGAGAGAAGAGAGCCACCACCAAAGACTGCACTGGTGGAAGGGCAACAGGGATCTCATGGATCTTCCTTCTGTCCCTGGGCAACTGGAAAGCTGAGCCCTGAGCTGTGCTTCCTCCACTAAGCCTCTCTGCCTAACAGCTCACTCTGAGCTGCTGCAGCCCTGTTGCAGCATACATGGGGATCCTGATCAAAGGAACATGTCCCAGCCAAGTGATGGAGAAGGGAAACTCTGCTGTGCTCTAGTAGAAAAGGTTGGCAAAAACTGAACCAGAAAGCTCCCCAGTAAGCTCTGGAAAGGAGCACTTGAAGTGAGTCAGGGATTTCCACCTGCTGAAGCTATGCCCACATTGCCTCTTTCCCTTCTTCAACCAACTTCCCTCTTGCTGCAATGCTCATTACTTTATAATTCTATTGTCTCCCTTTCACAGAGAGATTTGTGGTGTTTTAACCAAGAAGCCTACATTAAAATATTGAAATAGGTCATTAAATATTTATTTCCTTCAGCTACTTTTAAAGGCAGAAGGAAATTGGGGGGAAAACTGTCAGAAAGGAGCATAATATTCACATTTTTTGAAGACACTGTTTATGGTTATATTGCCTAAGGGACCTGCAAAGAAGAATCACAGAGGCCATGGTGCTAGCTTTTCCTCCTTGCACTCTGTCTCCCTCTGCAGTAGCCTTATGCTAGTCTAGGAGTCAATTGTCCCTTCTCCTCCTCCAGTGTAAATCAAGGTTAACTCCATTCAGGTCAGTCAGTGAGACACATACACTCAGCCTGATGGAAATATGGGGCTTGACCCCCACCTGTCTGACCCTCAACAGTTCTCCTGTGCCAGTCCCTGCTTCTCCTCTCCTGTGCCCTGATGGAAAGAAACCAAGAGCAGCTCTGCCAGAGGCACTGGGGCTGCACAGANGACCACAAGGGATTTTCAGACTGTGCCTACAGCCAAGGTTTACACTTGCAGCTTCTACACAGGCTGCTTGTTCCTCTTCCATCTGCACATAAAGGAAACACGGAGATGGGGAAAGTTGGCAGGAATTACCTTCACAGGTAGGATCATGGAAAGGTTTGGTTTTGAAGGGAACTTACAAGATCATCTAGTCCAACTCCCCTGCAGTCAGCGGGGACATCTCTAACAAGAGCAAGTAGCTCAGAGCCCCAGAAAACCTGACTTGGAATGGTTCCAGGGATGGAGCATCTACTACCTCTCTGGGCAACCTGTAGTGAAACCACCACCCTCAGTGTAAAAAAAAAATCTTTCTTATATCCAGTTCAAATCTCCCTCTTTTAGTTTAAAACCATCACCTCTTGTCCTGTCCCAACAGGCCCTGCTAAAAAGTCTCTCCTCATCTTTCTTCAGAGCTCCCTTTTAAGTACTGAAAGGCTGCAGTAAGGTCTTCCTGGAGCCTCCTCTTCTCCAGGTTGAAGAACCCCAACTCTCTCAGCCTTTCTTCATCACAGAGCTGTTCCAGCCCCTGAGCAGGTGTCAAGCAGCAAATCACCATTAGACAACACTTACTGCTCTGGAAGGAAACTACCAAGAGATCTCTCATCATGCCAAGTGCTGGAATCTCTGATGATGTCAAGTGCCAGCCAAGAGATTGCTGTGACTCTACTTGTAATTATCTCCATAAATTTGCCCCATAGCATGGCTTTAAGGCTTTTCCCTGGAATTCTGCACAACTCCATCTTAAGAACATTTCCATAAGAGACCTCCTGCACGAGCAGGCAGAGAGCTGCTGTCAGATTGCCTCTCTCTAGCTCAGTGACTCCTCTTTGAAGATCTGTGTGTGATTCCACTGTACATGCAGTAGGCAGACTTACTGTGCCCTGAGCCCTGGCCATTGAAGAAGGAAATTGCCACCTTCAAAGGCATTTGGTCTCCAATTAGAAAGAGTAGAGGAGCATTTGGCTTTTTCTCTCTACTTCTCATACACAGACTTTCTCTCTGCCCAGTGTCAAGCACTCCTGTTCCAGGATGCTTCACCACTTCCTTAGGGCAGCCTGCTCTGTGCTCACACACATAGACATTCCTGGACATGCTGGATTGTTGTCACCTGATTTTCCAGGCTTTTCATTCTCATCTGCAGGTGACAGATAGCACCAAGGGAGCCAAATGCTTATGGCAACAGAACTAAAATAACTCAACAGTTTGTGAAGCAGCTTGTCAGCCCAAACAACAAACAAAAACCCACTGGAGCTTGTTCTGGATGAATTCACTGGGCAGACAGGTTTGTGGGTTAAAGAGCAGGGCTGGAGCCCCTGCTTGCTTTCACCTATCTCAATGCACCTATGCATGAAGGTCAGGGACATTTTCTGGTGAGGAGTTGGAGCTCAAAGCAGCAGCGCTGATGTCTGACACTTGGCATTCAGCATCCCAAAACTCAGGATGAGAAGTGCTGTCACAGAGGCTGTTCAAGGAAAGAGAGGACACCTCACTGGAGGATGCTATTGCAGAGAATGTTGCAGATTCTACCCCTAACATTGCATCTTTTTTTCTGCATTATCTGATTAAAACACATCCCTCCTCCTGAGAAAACATCAAATGATGCTTATATATATTAAGTGTCAACCAGGTAAGAAAGAGAAGTAGTGATCCCCAAAATCATCTCAGCTGCAGGAGGCATAGAAAGATCCATTCTCATGTGAGGTGTGAAACCTTTTTGTCCAGCCTTGGTAGCTGTGAGGAAAGCTGGCCATGGCCATGCTGTGTAAGTCTGCAGGCAGGAGCCAGTGCCAGAGCCAGGGCTGGGGGGAAGCACTTGGGAAACACAGAGCCCAACAGCAGAGAGGTCGTCGCGGCTAGGCTTCGCTNCAAGGGATTTTCAGACTGTGCCTGAAAGAGCAGAGAGGGGAATATTGGAATTTGCCACCTCATTACATCAAGGGTTCATTTCCCTCTCCATCACTCCCTAAAAGTGCTTAGAATATGTCATTTGCCTTTAGAAAATCAGTCATCATCTCCCAGTAATTTCTCATACTCAGGTATGACTGTATTTTTGGTGTGCAAAACTTGAGCATATTTCACCCCCAAATCCTTAGAACTCAGTTGCAAGAGATTTCCCTCCCCTCCCTCCCCTTTCTTCTTTGGGACTGCTTTTCAGTGCTCAGGGGTTTATTTTTTGACAAAATGAATGAGCACAGAAACCACAGCAGCAGGCTGGCATTCCCTGTGCCATTTTATAATCACACTTATATGGATTGTTTTGAGCTGCTCAGTGCTTTGATGTATTTCAGGTGTTTTTACCCTTGTCTGTCTGGGAAATGGGGGACACTATGCCAGGTGTTGGCCCAGATACAGTGGGATAAAAAAAAGGAAGATTTCTTTGAGGCAGAAAGATCTCCATTCTGCATGGCTCAGCACCTGATGGTAGAATTTGGACCTTATCAAAAGGAACAAAAAAGGCTGATCACAATGAGCAATAATCCAAAAATATGCTGGCGAGAGGAGTGCTCTGTGGATTTCAGAGGGGGGCATGACAATTAGAGCTGTGCTAGACACTCACAGGGACAAAAATAGATCCAATTCCAAGTGGAAGGTGCCTTTGAAAGGTGGGATTTGCATTATTTTTGTGTGTGTGTCTGTGTGTGTGCTTTCAACTCAAAAATAGCAACTTGGTTAAATAGAATAGGTGAAGTGTGGGGATAAAAATAAATATTGCTTGATTTTAACAATAATATATCTAAATCTGGAAAGAAACCAGGAGTATTGCCTGTGCAAGATTATACACAAAGCACTGTGCTTTGTTTTATTTTGCTTCAACAAATCCATTTCTAGTTCTAATCACTGTAAGAGAAATACTGTAACTTTTTCCAGCTGTCAGAGAAAAAGCAGATTAAGAGGATGCCCACTGGTACCAGGAACACATGTGCTTGTTCTTCATCTTCCACTGATTTCTGGGGGAATCAAATGGTCTCAGGTTTTTATAGGTAGTTAAGTACCTGGTGAGATTGTCAGATGCATTTCAGAGCCTGACAGCCACACAGGTATTTCTTTGCATGTTTCTCTCTCTCTCTCTCTCTGCACCACAGGTGATGGACATGGCAAGATTTCCTCAGTTCCCATGATAAAGACAGCAAAATAGTGCGTTGATGAAAATCAGAGAAGATTTAAAGACAGGTATATAAAAGCTTGGTTAAAAAAAGGAGAACTTCTCCCCCCTGACAATCCAGCCAGAGTTTGTCCCATGGCACTCGTGCAGGGAGGGAGAGAAATGCTTCTAGGAACAGTGTGAGTGACCATCCAAAGCAATTCAATAACCTTCTCTGTAGTTGTCATTAGTAATATTCCAGAGTGGATTTTAAAGCTGCTTCTTGCTGCTTTGACTCTCTCAGCCCTATTCTGAGTATAGAATCATAGAACACTTACAGCTGGAAGAGACCTTGAAGTCCAGCCTTTGTCCTAGCTCTATCACCCCACTAAATGATGCTCCCCAACACAACATCCACCCATCTCTTAAACCCCTCCAGGGATGGGGACTCAAGCACCTCCCTGGGCAGCCTGTTCCAATGCTGACAACCCTGAAAAGGAATGAAATTCCTCCTAATGTCTAGCCTGAACCTCCCCTGGGGCAATTTCCATCCATTTCCCCTTGTCCTATCACTCTCCACCAGGGAGAACAGNAAAGGGGCAGGATCACCTCCCTGCTCCTGCTGCCAACACTGTTCCTGCTCCAGGCCAGGATGCCATTGGCCTTCTTGGCCACCTGAGTACTGAGCTCTTCTGAAGCTACCAGCCTTTGCTCTGCTGTGAGAGCCCCACAGGTTCAACACAGTCATCAGCTTCCTTTCTGCTTGCTTTCACTATAAGGACAGAACATTTCTCTTAGGAGATGTGCTATATGTAGACACAAGTCCCCACCCTGGATGCTGGAGTCCTTGCCTGGATCTCTCTGTGAATCCTCCAGCTCCTTGCAGAGGAGTTCTGCCTCAGATAAAAATGGCATCATGCTTCTCCTGAGTTTATTCTGTTACTTGCCTCTAACAACATTTTCCAAGGAATTTGAGGTAGGTAATACACCACTAGAACACACAGCTGGTGCTGCAAATTCTAACATTTTCCACATTTTGTAGAACATCTCATTACCAAAGAGTGCTCCTGTGCTGATTTTTCTCTATCTTTTTCTCACACTTCTGTCCCAGACCTCCAGATTTATTTGATTCATTTTTATTGCTTTAACATCTCACTCCTGGCTCCTTTTCTGCATGAAGGGGGTGAAGCAGAGCTTGTTGATAAGCAGAAAGGGATCTTGTGTCTCTTGCTCTTGAGACAATCCCCATCACTTATATGTTTTTACTGGACCCTTTCATCCCAGTGATATATCCAGTCTTGGATAGTAGAAAAAAAATGCTTAAACCAAATCCCAGCACAGCAGTAAGGAAGAACCCACATCAAATCTGAATGCTGACAACAGCCAGCAGTTTACCAGTTTTCTGGTCAAACAGAAAGGAACTGAAGCCCACACTTTCTCTCACCTTCCATTGCAAAAGACAATCCTGCTGTCAGGGTGTTGATTTGATTCCTCAGCTGGAGTGGGTGGCAAGGTTGGGTTGGGTTCTGATGAAGATGAACAGCTCTGCTCTCTCCCCACTCCTCTTTGACTCCCTCACACTCTGACATTTATTTGAAGAAATGAGGTCATTCTGGGGTATTTTGGAATGAGGTAGGTGGCACATTGCACAGCTCAAAGGAAGCTATGGCTGGGGCTATCTACACTGGTGATGGTTTTAAGCAGAGACCCAAGGTCAGTACCAAAAATATGGCCAGGTGCTTCCAGGTCAGCCTGTGAAAGCTCCCTGTGCTGACCAAACCTGGCCTGAATGGTCTTTGATGGGGTCTGTAAAACAATTCCCCCTTCTGAAAGAACTGGTTCCAGGCCAACCAGATGACAACACTGCCCAGCTCCAAAGCATGTCTAGCTTGCTGCAGCACTGCCTGCCTTGCCAGCTGCTTTAACACCCTCAGATAGGGCTAGGAGAGGACAGAAAAAGGCTTGAACAGAGCCCATGGAAGCATCACTGACCAGCCCAGAGCTGTCTTTTGCCCTCACCTGCTTCCAGTTTTTCTCCTCCTCATGTTCCTGGGGATGTGAAAAGTGCTTCAAAACAAAGACTTGACCACTTTGATGTAGACGAGGGAGAGTATTCCCAAACTGCCTCCTGCAAGGATTCTTGCAGGTAATTGAACACAAGCTCAGACATCTGCCCCATTGCCTCAGTCCATCCCAGCCACAATGGAAGAGGCAGTCATAGAATCCTAGAATCCTAGAATGGTCTGGGTTGGAAGGGAGCTCTGGAGCTCATCTAGTCCAACCCCCCTGCACTGGGCAGGGACATCCCCAACTACATCAGCTTGCCCAGAGCCCTGGCAAGCCTCACCTTGAATGCCTCCAGGGATGGGAACTCAACCACCTCCCTGGGCAACCTGGACCAGTGTTTCACCACCCTCTTGGGGAGGAACTTCTTTCTAATGTTCAGTATAAATCTACTCCTCTCCGATTTAAAACCATTACCCCTTGTCCTTTCACTGCAGGCCTTTGCAAACAGGCCCTCTGCAGCCTGCTTGGAAGTTCCCTTTAGGTCCTGGAAGGTCACTAGTAGGTGCCCTGAAGCCTTCTCTTCTCCATGCTGAACAATCCCAGTTCCCTCAGCCTGTCCTTGTAGGAGAGGTGTTCCAGCCCCCTGATCATTTTTGTGGCCTCCTCTGCACCTGCTCCATCAGCTCCATGCCCTTTCTGTATTGAGGGCTCCAGAGCTGGACACAGTATTGCCTTGGGCAGTGGTTCTCCCAGGGACACAGACATCTCAAGACAGTTGCTCTTTGTGGGCATCTCCACTGACAACTTCAATCAAACACCTCTGATCTGAGAAGTCACTGACCACCACAGCACAGAAAGCTTCTCCTCTGCCTCTCCAGATTCCACCAACAGAAAGCCACACTACTCACTGTTTTTAACACCTTTCTTGGTGACAAATTGTGATGGTTAAGGCTCAAACAGGAGACAAGAAAAATGTCAGTGGCTATTTTTGCCTCTGCTCCAAACCAAACACATTCCTCAGAGTGGCCACTTATACTTCTTTTTTTTTTTTTCATCTGTATTTGTAGCATTTTGGAAATATTAAGGTAAAAAGGTTAATTGTCATCACTTCCTACACTCATCTCTGGGAAACTGACAGCTTGGACCTGAAGAAGTTTGGCTTTTTGATTTATATTCCTATGTGACTTCCCAGGAGTTCTGAATATCAGGAAGCTCAGAGAACCCTGTTGACCTCTCTTGGTAACTCTGCCTTTCATTTAATTGTCCATATTGAGAAACTCTGTCCTAAAGGATCTCCAATATTTCAAGCATCAGATTCTCTCCAAGCCAAGGGGCAGTGGGAATTTCCTGTCTCTTTATATATTCTAGAAGTGTGACAGGAATTATGGACCATTGTTCAGAAGAATGAAAGATGCCCATTGATATAGTGAAAGGTAGAACTGGACCCAACCTGAGTTAACCTTGAATTGTGCTCTCTAGGAGAATACACTCAAAGGTTCTCTCTTCCAAAAAGCATGCACTTGACAGAATGGCAGGAAAATAAATCCATCAAGAAAAAACCCAGCCACCAGTAGCACTAGCAAGCCTCTCTACTGCAACAGCCAGCCCTGAAAGTTTGTTGCAATGTCAGCAGGAAAAGCAATATTGGCCTCTGAAAAATTAATATGATGCTCACTTGCTGTCTAGTTCCTCCTCTGCTTGTCAATAACTCTGCTCATTCCACGAATATTAAACCTGTTTGCCAGAGCCCTTAATGTGACAAGAAGCTGATGCCTGAAAGCACAATTACTTTCAACTACACATCAGATTTAATTTATTACATAACCTGGTGTTATTGCTTTTATTGATGAACTGTATGGTGTCAAATGATTATTTGTTAAAGATTTCACTGTAGTAAAGGAAAAAGAAGGGAAGAAAGAAAAGAGAGAGAAAAATCTTTATTGCTCCAAAGAAGCTGCTTGTAAATATTTTTTTCTGCAAAGATTCAGGAATGGGAGTTACTGTTATTACCTCATTTTTGGCTTCACACATTCTTTGCAGTGCAGAACAGATCCACCTTCCTCCATCACTTAATTCAATCCCATTACTGAGATGGGAAGAAGCACAGAGGAGGAGAGTGAAGCTCTTCCTGGGGGATGATGTATGTGTCTCTTCTGTGCTCTGTGCCATTAAACCTAGGTGGTTGGTTAGGGCAGGACAATCTAAGTCCTGTGTCTAAGTTAAGCTCCATCTTTTCCTTTCAACTACTGTAGTGTAGTAGGAGATTACTGGTCCTGGACATTTTTACTGAGAGACTGTCTTTTTGGCCCAGTTTTGATGTAAATGTGTTATGATGCTGCACGTGGGCAAAAGGAAAGGTGAGATTCCTGCCTTGAAAAAGCATGGGCTCTGAGCTGGGAAAGATAGGAAAAAAAGAGTTTTTTCTATGCATATGAGAAACCAAGGAGCAGAGATCTGTTGGGATTACTGCTTATATTGCAACTTAGTTTCAATAAAGATCTTATTTCTTTGACTTCTGTGTTTCTATGGACTCTAAAGGAAGCAGGTATCTTAGAAGACTACTGTGAATGCTGATGGTTGGGTCAGTGGATAATCACAGAATCACAGAACAGTTGCAGCTGGAAGAGACCTTGAAGATCATCAGTGCAGCCTTTGTCCTAGCTCTATCAACCTGCTAAATGATGCCTCCCAATGCAACATCTACCTGTCTCTTAAACACCTCCAGG